>PVIY010021348.1:0-29499 GCA_004026745.1 Myrmecophaga tridactyla
GCTGTGCTACGTTGCATTCTCTCATTTAAGCACCAGCCAATTAAGCCAAACATCACTCATTGCAGCAGACACGCCTCCTAGCTGACTGCAGATGTAATTGGCAACAGATGAGGTTCACGTACTGTTGGCTTATGTCCGCAGCAACAAGACTAGGTATGCTCACCTGGCCAAGTTGACAACTGAATCTAACTAACACATGGGCATAAAGCACCGATTTAACAAGACCAATTCTCAGGTGATTTCAATAAGCTTCAAGTGAGTGTTGAGGCAACAGGCAGTTTTTCACTCGAATACAGCAGGGAGCAAATGGTGGTTCGTGTTCCTTAGGATTCCAATCTGAATTTCTGGCTAGTTTCAATTAGCAGTCAGGGAGTGCTTTAGTCGCCAGCTAGTTTTCACTGTAATAGTAGCAGGAGGCTCCTCTATCCAGTACCTGGCAAGTCCAATTTTTCAGACTTCTTTGAAATAACTTTAAGTGAGAGGTTAGGTAGCATACTGTTGTGCCATCCAAGAAGAGCAGGGAAGCAGATAATGGTTCTTTCTCCCTTAGTATTCCAAACTGAATTTCTGGTTAGTTTCAAATTGAACTCAGGAGTGTTTCAGCTACCTACTACTTTAAACTCAAAGAACAGCAGGGAAGTGAATGGTGCTCTTCTTTCACTGCAATTTCCCAACCAGACTACCTGGCTTGTTTCACACAGCACTACATCAGGTTGGAGGTAGCATACTGACTTTCACTGTCATCATGACAGGGAAGCAAATGTTGGTTCCAGGTCATTCATTTATCCCAGCTGAAGCTCTGGTTGCTTCAAATAGCCCTCTTTGAGTGTTTAAGCAGCACACTGCTGTCCACGAAAACAAGGACATTGGAGCTAATCGAGGGCATAAAGCACCGATTTTACAAGACCAATTCTCAGGTGCTTCCAATTAGCTTCAAGTTAGTGTTGAGCAGCAGGCAGTTTTTCAGTCTAACCCAGGCAAGGGAGCAAATGGTGGTTCCGTGGTCCTTAGGATTCCAATCTGAATTTCTGGCTAGTTTAAATTAGCAGTCAGGGAGTGCTTTAACCGCATGCTAGTTTCCACTGTAATAGGAGCAGGAGGCTAATTGTGGGTCTATATCCAGTACCTGGCAAGTCCGATTTTTCAGACTGCTTTCAAAAACTTTAGTTGAGAGTTTAGTTAGTATACTGTTGTACCATCCAGGAAGAGCAGGGAAGCAAATGTTGGTACTTTCTCCCTTAGTATTCCAAACTGAATTTCTGGTTAGTTTGAAAGGGAACTCAGTGAGTGTTTCAGCTGCCTCCTGCTTTTCACTCAAAGATCAGCAGGGAAGTGAATGGTGCTGTTCTTTCACTACAGTTTTCCAAATAGACTATCTGGATTCTTTCAGATAGCACTATGTCAGTGTGGAGACAGCATACTTGCTTTCACTGTCATAACAACAGGGAAGCAAATGCTGGTTCCGAGTCACTCAATTATCCCAACTGAATCTCTGGTTGCTTCCAACTGGCACTAACTGAGTGTTTAAGCAGCCTATGGATTTCCAGAGAAATGTGTGCACAGAATTACAATGTGCTCTTAGGGTTAGGGTTAGGATTCGGGTGCAGGTTCAGGTTAGGATTAGGGATAGGGATAGGGATAGGGATAGGGATAGAGTAGGGTTACGGAAAGGGTTAGGGTTAGGGTTAGGGTTAAGGTTATGTTTAGGGTTAAGGTTAGTCTTAGGGTTAAGGTTAAGTTTAGGGTTAGGGTTAGGGTTCAGGCTGTCAAGTCCGACTTTCAGGCCACTTTCAATTAGCTCTAAAAGACGGCCTCAGCAGCAAACCACCTTTCAGTCTAATAACAGCAGGGAAGCAAATGGTGGTTCTGTGTAACTTCGTTTTCCCATCTGAATTGCTGGCTGCTTTCTAACAGCACTCAGAGAGTGTCTAAGCAATCTAGAGTTTTCCACTGAAATCACTGCAGAGAAGCCAATGGTTCCTCTGTTTCACTTTGTTTACCAAACTGAACATCTGGCTAGTTTCAGAGAGCACTAGGTGAGGGTTTCAGCAGGACAATGGTTTTCACTGGAATAAGAGCAGGGAAGCTAAATCTGGGAAGAGCTCACTTCTTTTTCCAATGGGATTTTCAGGCAGCTTTCGAACGGCTGTGAGTGAGTGTCTAGGCAGCTTACATCTTTTCAGTCTGACAACAGCAAGGAAGCAAGTGGTGGTGCCATTTCCCTTATTATTCCAATCTGACGTTCTAGCTCTCGTCACATGGCACTGAGGGAATGTTTGAGCCGCACCTTGGTCTTCACTGTAACGAGAGGAGGGAAGCCCACAGTGGGCATAGGTAACTTCCTTCTCAAGTCAGATTTTCTGGCTGTTTACAAAATACCTCTAAGAGACTGTTCAAGACGCCTGCTGACTTCCACTCAAACCATGACAGGGACTTAAATGCTGGTTGTGTTTTACTTCCTTCTCCTAACGGAAATTCTCGCTAGCTTCCAAACTAGCATGAAGTGAATTTTGTAGGCAGTGTACTGTTTTCAACGCTGGTAACGACAGGGCAGCAGTTCTTGGTTCCGTTTCACTGATTTTTCCAAACTGAATTTCTGGCGACTTTCAAATGGCGCTCAGTGTGTGTTTAAGCTGCATACCGGTTTCCTCTCTGGTAAGAGCAAGCTAGCGAATGGTACTTCTTTTTCCCTTAGGTTTCGAAACTGAATGTCTAGGTAGCTTCCAAGAGCACAAAGAGAGCATGGAAGCAGCATACTGGCTTTCACTGTAATGACGACAGGGAAGTAAATGGCGGTGTTGTTTCGCTTACTTGTCCAAACTGAATTTTTCACTTGTTTCCAATAGCCCTCTGTGAGTGTTTAAGCAGCACAGTGCTGTCCACGGCAACAAGAACAGGGAAGCTAATCATGGGCAGAAAGCACCGACTTTACAAGACGAATTCTCAGGTGCTTCCTATAAGCTTCAAGTAAGTGTTGAGGCAGCAGGCAGTTTTTCACTCGAATTCAAGCAGGGGAGCAAATGGTGGTTCCGTGTTCCTTAGGATTCCCATCTGAATTTCTGTCTAGTTTCAAATAGCAGTCAGGGAGTGCTTTAGCCACCAGCTAGTTTTCACTGTAATAGGAGCAGGAGGCTCCTATATCCAGTACCTGGCAAGTCCAATTTTTCAGACTGCTTTCAAATAAGTTGAAGTGAGAGGTTAGGTAGCATACTGTTGTGCCATCCAAGAAGAGCAGGGAAGCAGATGATTGTTCTTTCTCCCTTAATATTCCAAACTGAATTTCTGGTTAGTTTCAAATGGAACTCAGGAGTGTTTCAGCTACCTACTACTTTAAACTCAAAGAACAGCAGGGAAGCGAATGCTGCTCTTCTTTCATTGCAGTTTCCCAACCAGACTACCTGGCTTGTTTCACATGGCACTACGTCAGTGTGGAGGCAGAATTCTGGCTTTCACTCTCATCATGACAGGGAAGCAAATGCTGGTTCCGAGTCACTCATTTATCCCAACTGAATCTCTGGCTGTTTTCAAATAGCCCTCTGTGAGTCAACCCTTGTCTGACCCACCCAGCCATAATGTTGGGACTGTGCAGCAGCACTCTATTGTAAAATGAAAATGGTATATATAGCTGCCAAGTTGACAAGGGCTGGACTGTCGTGGTCTGTTTCATGTGTCAACTTGGGCAAGTAGTGGAGCCTGTTTGTCTGGTTGGGCAAGTGTTGACCTGTCTGTTGGGATGAGGGCATTTCACAGAATTAAATCATGATCATATCAGCTGCATCCATATCTGATTCCATTTGTAATAAGCCAAAGAGAAGTGTCTTCTGCAATGAGTGATTCTTAATCTATTCATTGGAAGCCTTTTAAGGAGGATTCAGAAGAGACACTCTTCCTTCCTGCTTTGGCTGGTGAGCCGCTCCTGTGGATTTCATCCAGACTCTCCATCAGAATTTTCAGCTTCATAGCCTGCCCTGCAGATTTGGGACTCTACATTCCTTCTGTCACATGAGACACTTTTATAAATTATATAATTGCAAGTGTTCCCTGCTGATTTTGTTTCTCTAGAGAACCCTAACTAATACAGTTTCCAAACAGATTTTTCTGACTGCGTTCAAATAGCTCTAAATGAGTGTTTAAGCAAAATACTCTTTTTCTTTCAAATAACAGCATGGAGAGCTGATGGCTCGTATATTTCTCATTACCGATTTTCTGTCTACATTCAAATAGAACTAAGTGCATGTTGAACCAACCTGCTGTTTTTCACCTAAATAAGAGCAGGGAAGCTAATGCTGCTTCTCTTTCACTTACTTTCCAAAATCCATTTTCTGGCACCTTTTAAATAGCACTAAGTAACTGTTTAAGCAACATACTGTTTTTCACTGAAATAACAGTAGGGAAGCTAATTATGGGTATATATCACTTACCTTCCCAATCTGATTTTCTGGCTACTTTCAAATATCACTAAGTATTTTAGCAACACACTGTTTTCACTCTAATAACAGCAGGGAAGCTAAAAGTGTTTCTGCTTCATTTACTTTTCCAAACTGAATTTCTGGCTAGTTTCAAGTTGCATTTGTGGGTGTTTAAGCAACATACTGTTTTTCACTCAAATAGTAGCAGGGAAGCTAATGTGCTTCTATTTCACTTTCTTTCTAAAACTGATTTTCTGGCTGCTTTCAGTATTCACTAAATGAGTGTTTGAGCAACATACTCTTTTTCACTCAATAACAGCTGGGGGAGCTGACGACTTGTGTATTTCTTATAGTTTTCATTACTGATTTTCTGTCTACATTCAAATAGAACTGAGTGTGTGTTCAAACAACATGCTGTTTTTCACCCAAATACAAGCAGGGAAGCTAATTGTGCTCTCTTTCACTTACTTTCCAAAACCAATTTTCTGGCACCTTTTAAATAGCATTAAGTAACTGCTTAAGCAACATACTATTTTTCACTCAAATAACAGTAGAGAAGCTAATTGTGGGTATATATCACTTACCTTCCCAATCCAGTTTTCTGGCTACTTTCAAATATCACTAACATTGTTTAGCAGCATACTGTTTTTTAATCTAAGTAAGTGCTTTTTTCAAAAGCACTAACTGACTGTTAGTCAGTTAAGCATCATAATGTTTTTTACTCTAATAACACCAGGGAACCTAATAGTGTTTCTGTTTCACTTACTTTTCCAAACTGAATTTCTGGCTAGTTTCAATTTGCATTAAGTGGGTGTTTATGTAACATACTGTTTTTCATTCAAATAACTGCATGGAAGATAATTGTTGGTATACATCACTGGCTTTCCAGATTTTCTGGCTAGTTTCAAGTAGCCAGAAGTGGGTTTTTAAGCAACATACTGTTTTTTAAATAGCAGCAGGCAAGCTAATGATGCTTCTGTTTCCCAGAGTTTTCCAAACTGATTTTCTGGCTAATTTTAAGTAGCACTAAGTGGGTTTTTAAACAACATACTGTTTTTCACTCAAATAACAGCAGCGCAGCTAATTGCCAATGTATTTCACTTACTTTCCAAAACCAATTTTCTGGCTACATTGAAATTACACTGAGTGTTTATACAACATAGCATTTTTCACTCAAATAACAACAGGGAAGATAATGGTGGGCATATTTCAAATAGTTTTCAACACCAATTTTCTGGCTACTTTCAAGTAGCACTAAGTTAGTGTTTAAGCAAGATGCTGCTTTTCATTCAAATAAGTTCCTTGAGACTGATGCTGTTTCTACTTCACTTACTTTCCAAAACTGATTTTCTGGCTACTTTCAAATAACACTGAGTGTTTAAGCATATACAGTTTTCACTCAAATAACAGCAGGGCAGCTAATTTCCAGTATATTTCACTTACTTTCCAAAACATATTTTCTGGCTACACTGAAATTGCACTGAGCGTTTATACAACATACTGTTTTTCACTCAAATAACAGCAAGGAAGATAATGGTGGGCATATTTCAAATAGTATTCCTGGCCAAATTTCTGGTTATTTTCAAATAGCACTGAGTGTTTAACCAACATGCTGTTTTTCACTAAGTTAACAGTAGGGAAGATAATGGTGCTTCTTCTTCAATAAGCTATTGATACTGATTTTCAGGCTAGATTAAAATAGCAGCAAGTGAGTGTTTAAGGAACAGGCTGTTTTTCACTCAAATAAGAGCAAGGAATAAAATGGTGCTTCTGTTTCTCTTACTCTCCAATTCTAATTTTCTGGCTACTTTCAAAAAGCACTAACTTAGTGTTTAAGCAAGATACTGCTTTTTACTCCAATAAGTGCCTAGAGTCTAGTGGATTTTCTATTTCACTTTCTTTCCAAAACCAAGTTTCTGGCTACTTTCAAATAGCACTAAGGGAGTGATTAAGGAACATGATGTTTTTCACTCAAATAAGAGCAAGGAAGACAATGGTGCTTCTGTTTCACTTATTTTCCAAGTCTTATTTTCTGGCTACTTTCAAATAACACTAAGTTAGTGTTTATGCAAGATGCTGCTTTTCATTCAAATAAGTGCCTGGAGACTAATGCTGTTTCTATTTCCCTTATTTTCCAAAACTGATTTTCTGGCTTCTTCCAAATAGCACTAAGTGTTTAAGCAACATACAGTTTTTCACTCAAATTACAGCAGGGCAGCTAATTGCCAGTATATTTCACTTACTATCCCAAACCGATTTTCTGCTACATTAAAATTGCAGAGGGTTTTTCACTTAAAAAACAACAGGGAAACTAATGGTGGGTATATTTAAAATAGCTTTCATACATGATTTTCTGGCTACTTTCAAATAGCTCTAAGTAAACATTTAACCAACATGCTGTTTTTACTAAATTAAAAGCAGGGAGGATAATGGTGCTCCTGGTTCAGTGAGCTTTCCATACTGATTTTCTGGCTAGTTTCAAATGCACTGAGTCTTCAAGGAACATGCTGTTTTGCACTCGAATGAGAACAGGGAAGAAAATGGTGATTTGGTTTCACTCACTATCCAACACCAATTTTCTGGCGTCTTTCAAATAGCACTAAGTTAGTGTTTAAACAAGATGCTGCATTTCATTCAAATAA
The DNA here is from genome assembly GCA_004026745.1 of Myrmecophaga tridactyla. Taxonomy (NCBI): domain Eukaryota; kingdom Metazoa; phylum Chordata; class Mammalia; order Pilosa; family Myrmecophagidae; genus Myrmecophaga; species Myrmecophaga tridactyla. Next base: position 7,052 of record PVIY010021348.1, read on the forward strand.
GTGCCTAGAGACTAATGCTGCTTCTATTTCACTTAGTTTCCAAAACCAATTTTCTGGCAACTTTCAAATAGCACTAAGGGAGTGTTTATGCAACATACTGTTTTTCAGTCAAACAAAAGCAAGGAAGATAGTGGTGGCTATATTTCAAAGTTTTCAGAATATTTTCTGGCTACATTCAAATAGCACCGCATGTTTAATCAACATGCTGTTTTTCACTAAACTAACTGTGTGTAAAATAATCATGCTTCCGTTTCAGTTAGCTCTCCATACTATTTTTCAGGCTAGTTTCAAAGAGCACTAAGTGAGTGCTTAGGGAACATTCTGTTTTGCATTCAAATAAGAGCAGGGAAGAAAATAGTTCTTCTGTTTCATTTACATTCCAACTCTGATTTTCTGGCTACTTTCAAATACCACTAAAGTATTGTTTAAGCAAGATGCTGCTTTTCACTCAAGTAAGTACCTAGAGTCTAATGGAGTTTTTTGGTGACTTTCATATAGCACTGAGTGTTTAATTAACATACAGTTTTTCACTCAAATAATAGCAGGGGAGCTAATGGTGGGTATATTTCAAATAGCTTTCATAACCAATTTTCTGGCTACTTTCAAATAGCACTAAGTAAGTGTTTACACAACATACTGTTTTTCACTCAAATAACTGCAGGGAAGATAAAACTGTGTATATTTCAAAGAGCTTTTATAACAGATTTCCTGTCTATGTTCAAATAGCCCTAAGTCAGTTTTAAACAAGATGCTGTTTTCCCCTCAAGTAACAGCATGAAATTTAATGATGGTTCTGTTTCACTTTTTAAAAACCGATTTTCTGGCTACCTTGAAATAGCTCAAAGAGGACTAAATGTGTTTTTAATCAAGATGCTGTTTTAATGAAGATGTTCTGCCCTCAGATGACATGAGAGAACTCACACTGGAGTGAAACCTATGATTGTCATCTCTGTAGGAAAACATTTAGTCAACATTCTAATCTTAGACAGCATGATGAAGTACACACTGGAGAGAACCCCTATGAATGCCATACTTATGGGAAAGCCTTAATTCATTGTTCTACCCTCAGACATGAGAGAACTCACACTGGAGAGAAGCCCCATGAATGTCATCTATGTGGGAAAACCTTTGGTCAATATTCTTATCTTAGAAAACATGAGTGAGCTCACTCTGGAGAGAAGCCTCATGAACATCATCTGTGTAGGAAATCCTTCAGACAATATTCTTATCTTAGAAAACATGAGAGAACACATACTGGAGAGAAACCCCATGAGTGTCATCTATGTGGGAAAACCTTTGGTCAGTATTCTATTCTTAGACAACATGAGAGAACTCACACTGGAGAGAAACCCTATGATGCCATACATGTGGGAAAGCCTTTAGTCATTGTTCTACACTCAGACAGCATGAAAGAACTCACACTGGAGAGAAACCCTATGAATGTCATCTATGTGGGGAAGCTTTTGCTCATAGTTCTGTCCTCAGACAACACGAGAGAATGCACAGTGGACAGAAACCATAACAATGTCATCTCTATGGGAACATCTTAATTTTTCTATCCTTAAATAACATGAAATTTTTCAAACTTTAGAGGAAACCTATGGATGTCATCAATGAAGGAAAGCCTTCAGTCATATTCTGATCTTAGTTGAAATGAGAGAATATACACTACACGTTTTGAATATGGAGAGATTCCAGCCATAGCTTTGACACCAGAGAACTCACGTACTCAGGAAACACTGTTTGTAATTAGTATGGTAGTGTATTTGGCCATCAGTACTATTTTAGTTAATATAAAGAAATTTATAGAGCAGAGAATCCATATGAATGTCATCTTCATAGCCAAGCCCTTAGTTGGTCTGATGATATTCCATATGAGAAAACTTACAATATAAGTCTAATCAAAGTGGAAATTATCTATCTATTCCTTATAAGAAAGGCAGATAAATTACATGTGAGGAGTTCTGTGTTTGTAGTAAATATGAGAGTGCCTTAATTAGTAATTTGTCCTTTAAATAAAATGAGTAGACTGCAAAAATAAATGGCAGGGAAGCTAATGGTGGTTCTGGTACAATTCGTTATCCAAAGTGATTTCTTGGTTAGGTTCAAATAGGGCTAAGTGAGTTTGAAAGCAAAATGCTGTGTTTTCATTCAAATAACAACAGGGACACTAAGGAAGTTTCTCTTTTACTTAGTTCTCCAAACTAATTTTTTGGCTAGTTTCAAATATAGTTAAGTGAGTGTTTAGCAAAATTCTGTTTTTCACTAAAATAACAACAGGGATGGGAATGGTGGTTCTGTTTCACTTAGTTTCCCAATATGATTTCTTGGCTAGTCTCAAACAGCACCAAATGCATGTTTAACCAAGATGCTGTTTTTCACTCAAATAAGAGCAGGAAAGTTAAAGGTGGTCCTCTTTCACTTAGTTTTCCAAACTGATGTTCTGTTCAATTTTAAATAGCACTAACTGAGTGTTAAACCAAAGCTGTTTTTCACTCAAATAAAAGCAGGGAAGCTAATTATGGTTCAATTTCACTTACTTTCCAAAATTGATTTCCTGGCTACCTTCAAATAGCCCAAGTCAGTTTTAAACAAGGTATTGTTTTTCACTCAATCAACAGCAGGGAATGTAATGATGGTTCTGTTTCACTTTTAAAAAACTGATTTTCTGGCTACCTTCTATTGCACAAAGAGCATTAAGTGAGTTTTTAACCAAGATGCTCTGCATCACTCAAATAACAGCAGGGAAGCAAATGGTGTTGGTATTTTTACTTACTATCCAAACTGATGTTCTGACTACTTCCGTATAGCACTATGTGAGAGTTTAAACAAGGTGCTGATTTACATTTAAATAACAGCAGGGGAGTTAATGGTGGTTCTCTTGCACATACTTTCCAAGTCGAATTTCTGGATACTTTCTAATAGCTCAAATAGGACTAAGTGAGTTTTAAACCAAGATTATGTTCTTCACTCAAATAACACCAGGGAAGGTAATGGTGGCTTTATTTCACTTAGTTTGCCAACCTGGCTTTTGGCTGGTGTCAAATAGCCCTAACTACATGTTTAAGCAAGGCATTGTTTTTCACTCAACTAAAAGTGGGGAATCTAATGGTGGTTCTATATCTCTCACTTTCCAAAACTGATCTCCAGACTACTTTCAAATAGCCCAAAGGGAGTTTTGAACAAGATGTTGTTTTTCACTCAAATAACAGCAGGGAACTTAATATTGGTTCAGTTTCACTTTTCCCAAAACTGATTTTCTGTCTACTTTAAAATAGCTGAAAGAGTACTATGTGATTTTTTCACCAGGATGCTCTTCTTTCACTCAAATAATAGCAGGGAAGCTAATGGTCTGGCTATTTCACTTACTTTCCAAAACAGTTTTTCTGGCTGCCTTTAAATAGCTCAAGAAGCAGTAACTCAGTAATTAACCAAGATGCTCTTTAGCACTCAAATAAAATCCGAGAAGCTAATGGTGTTATTTAACTTACTTTTTCACAACAGATTTTCTGTCTACCTTTAAATCCTGAAAGAGCATTAACTCAGTTTTTAACCAAGATGCTGTTCTTCACTCAAATACCATCAGGGAAGGTAATGACCGTTGTATTTCACTTAATTTCTAAATCTGAATTTCTGTTTACTTTCAAATAATTCAAAGAGTACTTAGGTGAGTTTTTAAACAAGATGCTCTTTTTCACTCAAATAACATCAAGGAATGTAATAGTTGTTCTGTTTCACCAAGTTTCCCAAACTGATTTCATGCCTAGTCTCAAATAGCAATAATTGAGTGTTTAACCAAGATGCTGTTTTCCACTCAAATAAGAGCAGGTAAGCTAATGGTTGTTTTGTTTCACTTACATTTCAAAATTGATTTTCTGGTGTGTTTCAAATAGCACTACGTGTGTTTTTAAGCAAAATGCTGTTTTACACTCAAATAAAAGTCGGGAAAGTAATTGTGGTTCTATTTCACGTACTTTCTAAAACTGATTTTCTGGCGACCTTCAAATAGCTCCAAGAACATTAAGTCAGTTTTTAACCAAGATGCTGTTTTTCACTCAAATAACATCAGGGAAATCAATGGTGTTGCTCTTTCACTAACTTTCCAAAACATATTTTCTGGCTACTTTCAAATAGCTCTAAATGAGTGCTTAACCAAGATACTGTTTTTCACTCAAATAAGAGCAAGGAGTCTAATGGTGGAAATATTTCACTTACTTTCCATGAGCAATTTTCTGGCTACTTTCAAATAGTGCTATGTGAGTGTTTAACAAAGATGCTATTTTCACTCATATATCAGCAGGGAAGGTAATGGTGGTTCTGTTTCACTTAGTTTTCTAAATTGCTTTTCTGGCTAAGTCTCCAATAGCACTAACTACATGTTAAAGAAGATGGTGTTTTTCACTCAAATCAGAGCAGCTAAGCTAAAGGTGGTTCTCTTTCACCTAGTTTTCCAAACTGATTTTCTGGCAAAATTCAAATAGCACTAAGTGAGTGTTTGATGAAAAGCTGTTTTCACTCAAATTATGGCAGGGAAGCTAAAGGTGGTTCTATTTCACTTACTCTCTAAAACCAATTTCCTATTTCCTTTCAAATAGTGCTAGGCGAGTTTTTAACAAGATGTTGTTTTTCACTCAAATAACAACAGGAAAGCTAATGATGGTTCTGTTCATTTTTGTTTTCTAAACTGATTATCTGGTTAGTTTCAAATAATACTAAGTGATTTTTAAAGCAAAATGCTGTTTTTTACTGCAATAACTGCAGGGAATCTAATGGTCTTTCTGTTATACTTTGATTTCAAAACTGATTTTCTGGCGAGTTTCAAATAGCATTACATGCATGTTTAATGAAGCTGCTGTTTTTCACTCAAATAAGAGCAGGGAATCTAATGGTGGTAATTTTTCACTTAGTTTTCCAAACCGATTTTCTGGCTAGTTTCAAATAGCTAAGTGAGTGCTTAATCAAAATGCTGTTTTTCACTCCAATAAGTTCAGGGAAGCTAATGGTCATTCTATTTCACTTTCTTTCCAGAACCAATTTCCTGACTCCTTCCAAATAGCACTAGATGAGTTTTAAACAAGATGCTGTTTTTCACTCAAATAAAAACAGGGAAGGTAATGACATCTTTTTCTTTTTCACTTAGTTTTCCAAACTGATTTTCTGGTTAGTTTCAAAGAACATTAAGTGAGTTTTTAAGCAAAATGCTGTTTTCAGTCAAATAACAACAGTGAAGCTAATGATGGTTCTGTTTCACTTAGATTTCAAAACTGATTTTCTGGCTACTTTCAAATAGCACTAAATGAGTGCTTAATGAAGATACTGTTTTTCACACAAATAACAGCAGAGAACCTAATGGTGGAATTATTTCACTTACTCTCAATTACCAATTTTCTGGCTTCTTTCAAATAGCACTGAGTGTTTAACAGAGATGCTGTTTTTTACTAAAATAACTACAGGGAAGGTAATGGTGATTCTGTTTTGCTTAGTTTTTCAAACTGATTTTCTGGCTAGTTTCAAATAACGCTAAGTGAGTGTTTAATCAAAATGCTGTTTTTCACTCAAATAATAGCAAGTTCGTTAAAGGTGGTTGTTTTTCACTTACTTTTCCAAACTGATTTTCTGGCCAATTTCAAATCCATTTAGTGTGTGTTTAATCAAAATGCTGCTTTTCACTCAAATAGCGGGGAAGTTCATGGTGGTTCTATTTCACTTACTTTCCAAAACCGATTTCTTGGCTACTTTCAAATAGCACTAGGTGAGTTTTTAACCAAGATCTTGTTTTTTTCACTCAAATAAGAGCAGAGAAGCTAATGATCGTTCTATTTCACTTAGATTTCTAAGCTGATTTCCTGGCTAATTTCTCAGTATTTTCCAAATATTGGATCATACCATCTGCAAACAATAAAAGTTTTACTTCTTCTTTTGCTATTTTGATGCCTTTCATTAATTTTTTCCTGATTTCTCTAGCTAGAATATGCAGTACAAAGATGAATAATGGTGGTGACAATGGGTATCCTTGTCTTTTTCTTGATATTAGGGAGAAATTCTTTCAGTTTCTTACCCTAAAATATGATGTTGGCATGGATTTTCAATACATGGCTATTATGATATTGAGGACGTTTCCTTCAATTCCAACATTTTGAAATATTTTTATCAGAAAAAGATGCTGAGCGATGTTGAATGATTTTTCATCTTCAATGTATATGATCTTGTGATTTTTCTGCTTTGTTTTGTGGACATTTTTTATTGCATTGGTTGGTTATCTTGTGTTGATCACCCATTTGCATTTAGGGTATAATTACCACTTGGTCATGATATGTAATTCATTTAATGTGTCATTGGGCTTGATTTCTTAGTATTTTGTTAAGAACTTTTCATCTGTAATCATTAGGGATATTAGTCTGTACTTTTCCTTTTTTGTAGTCTCTTTATCCGATTTTGATATTAAGGTCGTGTTAGATTAATAAAGCAAGTTAGGTAGTTCTGCTAATTCCTCAATTTCTTTGAAGGATTTGAGCATGATTGGTGTAAGTTCTTTTTGGATAGTTGATAAAAGTCCCCTGTGTAATCATCTGGCCCTGTGCTTTACTTTGTAAGAAAAGTTTAATGACCAATTGAATCTCTTTGCTTGTAGTTGGCTTGTTGAGATCAACTATTTCTTCTCAAGAAAAAATAGGTTGTTTATGTGTTTCAGAAATTTTTCCATTTCATCTAAGTCACCTAGATTGTTAGCATATAATTGTTTTTGTTGCTTTACAACTTTCTGCTTCTGTTCAACATTTGATAGTCTGATTATTATGTGCCTTGGTGAAGACCAATTTGGATTTATTCCATTTTGGATTCTTGGGCTTCTTTGATTTGCATATTTATGTCTCATATGGCATTGGAAAATTTCCCCTATTATCTCTTCAACTAATCTTCCTAATCCTTTTATCTTATCCTTTGGGAAAACAAATAATTCTTATATTGGTGTGCTTCATGCTGTCCATCATTTCCCTGAGGTTCAGCTTCATATTATCTTTTATTTCAGTTATATCCATTTTCATTTTTCCTTTTTTTGCTATTTGTTCTTTTGTGCACATTGTTCAATTGTCCTTTCTTCTAGTTTCCTTATTCTGCCTTCCACTTCTTCAAATTTGCTGTAGTTAGTCTCTAATATATTTTAAATTTTGTTTACAGTATCTTTTATCTCTGAGGTCTGTAATATTTATTTCTTCTTGCTTATTCTTCTTTGTGCTCTTTCCATGTCTTCATAGTATCCTTTATGCCATTATGAATATCTTTGTTTATTTGTTAAATCCTGTGTCACCTCTGGGATTTTAATTTGGACATCTGTCTGAATCTTTCTGTGCTTTGTGATGTTATGCTGCATTCAGGGCATTTGATTATCTTGATAAGTTTATTCTACAAGTCATGTTCTTTGCTCATCAAATGTTTTGTATTTGTTTGGGTTTGCATTGAAGGTCATGTTTTGCAATTGATTTGTCACTAACTCCACACCAAATCAAGGTTTTGATTCCATCCAGAGGAAGTAACTTTATTTAAGAGTCTCTTAAAGTTAGGCAGATAGGTACAAGAAATTGATAAAAGAAATCACAGAAGACTTAAATAAATGGAAGGGCTTACCATGTTCATGGATTAGAAGACTAAACATTGTTAAGATGTCAATTCTATCCAAATTGATTTACAGATTTAATGCAATACCAGTTAAAATCACAACAACTTACTTTTCAGAAAGAGAAAAACCAGTAACCAAATTTATTCAGAAGGGCAGTGTGCCCTGAATAGCTAAAAATACCTTGAGAGTGAAAAATGTAATCAGAGGTCACACACTACCTGATATTAAGGCATATTACAAAGCTACAATGGTCAAAACAGCATGGCACAAGCATAAATATAGAGATACAGACCAATGGAATAGAATAAAGTGTTCAGCTATAGACCCTCTCATCTATGGACAACTGATCTCTGATAAGGCAGTTAAGCCAACTCACCTGGGAATGAGTAGTCTCCAATAAATGGTGCTTAGATAACTGGATATCCATACACAAAATAATGAAAGAGAATATATACCTCACAACTTTTACAAAAAATAACTCAAAATGGATCAAAAACATAAACATTAGAGCTAAGATTATAAAACTTTAAGAAGAAAATGTAGGAAAATATCTTATAAAACTTGTAATAGGAAGCAGTTTTCTAGATCTTAAATCCAAAGCATAAGAATTAAAGAAAGAAATAGATAAATGGGACGCCTCAAAATTAAACTCTTTTGTGCCTCAAAGAACTTTGTCAAGAAATTAAAAAGGTAGCATGCACAATGGGAGGCAATATTTGGAAATGGCATATCAGATAAAGGTCTAGTATCCAGAATTTATAAAGATTGTTCAACTCAACAACAACAAAAAAACAGCCAATCCAATTACAAAATGGGCAAAAAGCTTGAACAGACACTTCTCAGAAGAGGAAATACAAATGGCCAAAAAGCACATGAAGAGATGTTAAACTTCCCTGGCTATTAGAGAAATGCAAATCAAAACACAATGAGATATCATCTCACACCCACCAGAATGGTCATTATCAATAAAACAGAAAATGACAAGTGCTGGAGAGCATGTGGAGAAAGAGGCACACTTATCTACTGTTGGTGGGAATGTCAAATGGTACAACTGCTGTGGAAGGAAGTTTGGCAGTTCTTCAAAAAACTAAATATAGAATTGCCATATGACCCAGCAATACCATTGCTAGGTATCTTCTCAGAGGACATGAGGGCAAGGACACAAACGGACATTTGCACACCAGTGTTTATAGCAGCATTATTTACAATTGTGAAGAGATGGAAACAGCCAAAATGTCCACCAACAGATGAGTGACTAAACAAGCTGTGGAATATACATACAATGGAATATTATGCAGCTATAAGACAGAATAAAGTCATGAAGCATGTAACAACGTGGATGGACCTTGAGGACACTATGCTGAGTGAAATTAGCCAGAAACAAAAGGACAAATACTGTATGGTCTCATGATATGAACTGACATTAGTGAATAAACTTGGAGAATTTTGTTGGTAACAGAGACCATCAGGAGATAGAAATAAGGTAAGATATTGGGTAATTGGAGCTGAAGGGATACAGATTGTGCAACAGGACTGAATGTAAAAACTCATAAATGGACAGCACAATATTACCTAACTGTAATACAATTATGGTAAAACACTGAATGAAGCTGAATGTGAGAATGATAGAAGAATGAGGGCTGGGAGCATAAATGAAATCAGAAAGAAAGAGACGATAAAGATTGAGATGGTATAATCTAGGAATGCTTAGAGTGTATAATGATAGTGACTAAATGTACAAATTTTAAAAATGTTTTTGCATGAGGAAGAACAAAGGAATGTCATTATTGCAGGGTGCTGAAAATAGATGGTAATTAATGTTTTAAAATGTCACCTTATGTGTGAGACTAAAGCAAAAAACATTTAATTGTTACAAAATTTATATTTTGACTAATGCATTTCCTAATATAACTTATATAGACATCTTAATTGAACAAAATAAGTAAATGGAACCTTGAGCAGGACATGAGATTTTGTTCGTTTGTCCAAAGTGATGCTCGGATAAATCCCAGAGAGATTTGAACAGTGAATAAAAACATATTTGCAAAGTCCCCTTTGGGGAATGGTGAAAAAAGGGGGAAAATTCAACTTCCCCAAGTTGAATTCTTGATATTCTCACAAGCAGTGTGGACAACCCAGTCTTGGGGTTTGTTCATATGAAACTTAACCTCACAAAGGATAGGTCAAGCCTACTTAAAATTAGGCCTAAGGGTCACCCCCAAGAGAACCCCTTTTGTTGCTCAGATGTGGCCTCTCTCTCCAGCCAACACAACAAGCAAACTCACCACCCTCCCCCTGTTTAAATGGAACATGACTCCCAGGGGTGTGGACCTTCCTGGCAACATGTAACAGAAGTCCTAGAATGAGCTGAGACTTAGCATCAAGAGATTGAGAAAAACCCTAGAATGAGCTGAGGCTCAGCATCAAGGGATTGAGAAAACCTTCTCGATCAAAAGGGGGAAGAGTGAAATGAGACAAAGTGCAATGGTTGAGAAATTCCAAACAGAGTCAAGAGATTATCCTGGAGGTTATTCTTATGCATTAAGTAGATATCACTTTGTTATTCAAGATGTAATGGAGAGGCTGGAGGGAACTGCCTGAAAATGTAGAGTTGTGTTCCAGTAGCCATGTTTCTTAAAGATGATTGTATAATGATATAGTTTTCACAATGTGACTGTATGATTGTGAAAACATTGTGTCTGATGCTTCTTTTATCTACCTTGTCAACAGACGAGTAGAACATAAGGAAAAAAATAATTAATAGGGGGAAAAAATTTAAAAGAAATTTAGTTTTGAAATGCTAGTGATCAATGAAAGGAAGGGGTAAGGTGTATATATTTTTTCTGTTTTCATTTTATTTCTTTTTCTGAATAGATGCAAATGTTCCAAGAAATGATCATGATGATGAATGTGCTACTATGTGATGATATTGTGAATTACTGGTTATATATGTAGAACGTGATGATCAAAATAGGAATGTTTGTGTTTGTTTTTTGGTATTAAAAATAAAATTAAAAAGTATAGATATGAAACAAAGAAATAATAGGGAGAACAAAGGTTGAAATAATTTGAGTAGATTGAAATACTAGTGGTCAATGAGAGGATATGGTAAGAGGTATGGGATGTATGAGTTTTTCCTTTATTCTTAAAAATTTTTTTGCTGGAGAGATGCAAATGTTCAAACAATGATTATGGTGATGAATACACAGCTATGTGATGATATTGTGAGCCATTGAATGTAACCATTTCAAGAATGTTTGTATGGCAAGAATGTTTGTGCGCTTTTTTGTTGTTTACTATTAAAATATTTTTAGAAAGTGAGCAGATAGGCAGTTTGCCAGACTGCACTTTCCAATTCTTCCCAGCAGTTGGTGATCTTAAGCAATCTTTTCTCCTCAGGTCCACTTCTTCCTGAACGTGCATCTATTTTGACTTAATTATCATCTAAACCACAGTTCTTTTCTCTAAATATCTTTGTCTGAATGCCAGTCATTACTGACACAATGGCTTATTTGCAGGTATTTTCATTTAAATGTCTAGATGCAATGCCAAGTTCCAACCTCTAAGTGCTGCTGGGGGACAGTGGACAGAGTTAGCAAGCAGGGAAGCAAATGGTAGTTCCTGAAAAATTATTTTCAGTAGAGAAAGCAATTCTCAGAAAACAATTCTAAACTGCAAATTCTCCTAGAACAAAGATATTCATAAAATGAGATCTTCACCTCAGGTACCTACAATCTTCTGAAGCTCATAAATTCAGCTTCCCCTGACCAGTGTGAGTGCAAGAAGACATTGATTAGGGTGAGGGAAGATGACAGCATAGTGTTTGAAATTTATTTTGTCTTTCAGAGCAACTAGTAAATACCCAGGAACAGTACAGAACAAAATCTGAGGGACATAAGTGACCAGACACAGAGTGTACACCAGTCTGGAATAGGTGGAATAGCTGAGACCCCACCAAGAACTGTAAATCCACGAAATCATGGAGGCTGGAGCCCATTTCCCATAGGGCAAGGTGGGCTGATTCCCCAAAGGTAAAGGAAACAGACTTCACTAACAGCAAGAGCTTAGCTCAACCAAGCTTCAGTTGTGGAATTAATTAACAAATTATGACTACAGAAAACAGACCACTAGGACAGATAAACCTTAGATAAGCACTGAAGGAAGTAGAAATTTTGCCCCATCAGCGAGGGGGGAGGACTGATGGGAAAAAACAGAGTATCTTTGAGTTGATTATCATAAAATTCTGGAAAATCACTGGACCCCAAGGAAATGGACCACATAGAGCCTGGAGATACACAAAACCATGTACCAACTCTTAATTGACAAACTCAAGAAGCATGGGCCCAGTTCTAAAAAGGCGTTTTTTTGCTTTTTTTTTTACTACTTAACAGCTCTTTAGATGGAACTGGAAGAACTCTCAGGCTCCTGCATTGCCCCAGGCAAGGGAAGAATTAAGCTGGTCTGAGAGACAAAGTAACTACTCAGGTGAAAGGAGTTAATATCCTAAAGAGTGTGTCTTACCCCTCAAAAAAGTGGGCAGGTCTCATATCAAGTAAAATCCCTATTTCAAGGAATTTAGGCTCCAAGGACTAGAAAACTGAGGCAATCAAATTCAGCTTCTTGCCTCAATCACGCACAGGTAGAGTCTGATGAAATTAAAGGTACCACATCACTTTAGGATGGTGGGAAGCTGCAGGCAGACAAGCACAATATGTTGAACATGATAGGAAAACACAGAGACTAGAGGATTGATAGGAAATTCTGACAATGTACTAGGTCTCACCCTCAGGGAAAACTGATGCTGTCTCTCTTTCCTCCTGAGACATGGGCTTATTTGGTCTGGGAAAATCTGACTGGGGTCTATAATATCTGAGAGGACCCTCCTCAAAGAAAGCTCCATATATGCAGGGCAAAAAAAAACAGAAAAAATGGAGAGGAAAAATTCTGATCAGTTAAACAGAATCTATGCTAGAGGTCTAGAATAAGTTAAACTGAATGTCAAGGAACAGATAGAGAACAAACTATCCAGCAAGAAAACCCTAGGTAAAACAGTAAAAGCAACCTACAAAATAAATTAATTAAGGAAATCAAATGCCTAGATGGCAGCAAAAAATAACATTGTACTACGAAAATTGAAGATATGGCCCAGTCAAAGGAAAAAAAAACACATCAAATGAGATACAGAGGTTGAAACAACTAATTCAGGATGTTTAAACAGACATGGAAAAGCTCATAAAAAATCAAATCAACAAGTTGAGGAAGGATATAAAGAAGACATTGGGTGAACTTAAAGAAGAACTTGAAGTTTACAAAAGCAAATCACAGAACTTATGGAAATGAAAGGCACAATAGAAGAGAGAAAATAAACAGTGGAAACCTACAATAATAGATTTAAAGAAACAGAAGAAAGAATTAGTGAACTGGGGGACTGGACATCTGAAATCTGACAAACAAAAGAAAATGGAGTAAAAAATGGAAAAATATAAACAAGGTCTCAAGGAATTGAAAAACAACATGAAGCCCATGAACATACATTTTATTGATGTCCCAGTAAGAGGAGAATAGAGAAATGGATAAAGACTAATGGAGGAAATAATCACTGAAAAATTCCCATCCCGTATGAAAGACATAAACTTACAGATCCTAGAAGTGCAGCATGCCCCAATGACAATAGATCCAAATAGATACACTCCAAGACACTTACTAATCAGATAGTGAAATGTCAAAGACAAAGAGAGAATTTTGGAAGCAGCAAGAGTAAAACAACCCATCATATACAAGCGAAACTCAATAAGACTGTGCATATTTCTCAGCAGAAACTATGGACGTTAGAAGGCAGTGGTATGATATATTTAAGAATATAAAGAGAAAATTTGCCAATGAAGAATTTTATATGCAGCAAAATTGTCCTTCAAAAGTGAGAGGGAATAGTAATATTGCAGGGTGTTGAAAACAGATGGTCATTCACATTTTAAAACTTCAACTTTTGTGTGACACTAAAGCAAGGAATGTTTATTTGGTACAAAATTTATAATTTGACTGTACACCTAATTTAAATTATATGGACAGTTTGATTGAATACCACAAGTAAATGGAGCCTTGAATAGGGCATGAGACTTTGTAGGTTTATCCAGGTTAGTGTGATGTCTCAATAAATCCAGAGTGACTTGAACAGTGAATAAAAGAATTTTCAAAGTCCACTGAGGGAGTAGGGAGAAAAGGGGAAAATTCAACTTCCCCATTTGAAGAATTGAAGATATTCTAGCAAGCAGTGGAAGAACCAAATCAACAGGTGAAGCCCTCAATCTTGGGGTTTGTTCCTATGAAACATCCTTGCAAAGGATAGGGTAATCCTACTTAAAATTAGGCCTAACAGTCATGCCCAGAGAACCTCTTTTGTTACTTTGGTGTGGACTCACTCTCAGCCAACATGGCAAGCGAATTCACATACCCCTCTCTCTACAGGGGTATGACTCCCAGGAGTGTAACCCTCCCTGGCAATGTGAAGCAGAAATCCTAGAATGAGCTGGGATTCAGCATTAAAGGATTGAGAAAACCTCAACTGAAAGGGGGAAGGGAGAAATGAGACAAAATAAAGTGTAGGTGGCTGACAGATTTCAGACAGAGTTGAGAAGTTATCTTGGAGTTTATGCCCATGCATTATATAAATATCACCTTTTTAGTTTATGGGGTATTACAGTGACTATAGGGAAGAACCTGAAACTATAGAGCTGTGTTCCTGTAGCCAAGTTTCTTGAAGATGATTGTATGATAATATAGTTTTTGCAATGTGACTTGTATCTGTTGCTCCTTTTAGCTATGGTATGGACAGATGAGTAAACAATATGGATAAGAAATAAACAATAGGGGAACAGGGCGGCTGCTGTGGCTCAGCAGGCAGAGCTCTGACCTGCCATGCTGGAGGTCTGGAGTTCGATCCCTGGTGCCTCCTGCCCATATGCAAATTTAGAAAAAAAAAGAAAGAAATAAACAATAGGGGAACAAAGGTTAAAATAGAGTAGACTAAAATACTAGTGTTCAATGAAAGGGAGTGTAAGAGGCATGGTAGGTATGAGTTTTTTTCTTTTTTATTTCTTTTGCTGGAGAGAGGCAAATGTTCAAAGAAATTTTATGGTAATGAATACATAATGATGTGATGATACTGTGAGCCATTGATTGTAACATGTCAAGAATGTTTGCATGTCATGAATGTTTGTATGTTTGTTCATTGTTTATAATAAAAATATTTAAAACAAACAGGAAAAAGCCTCAGAATATCCAGTTACATTTATTTATATCAAACCTTGAGCTGTAAAGATTCTGAAGTGTTTCTCTAGAAAGAAAGTGTACAATTCCTGGTGCATTATACACAAAGTGTTAGAAATATACTTGTTCCACAAGTTAAGACTCTTCATTACAAAATGGTTTGATGTACCTTTAGTTATAAATGACCACTCCTCCTAGACACAGGATGTGCAATAATATTTTAAATGTTTCTTTGAAATAAATGTAGCTCTGTATTATTAAAGTTCATGGGAAAGCAAAAAATGAGAGGAAGTTTATAATATTTTCAGATGAACAATCACTGAGAGAATTTGTGACTAAGAGATTGGTTTTGTAAAAAATAATAAAGGGAGCACCACAGACAGATACAGAAAAGCAGGAGAGAGAAATCTGGAAAATTATGTAGAAATGAAAACTATCAGTAAAGGTAAAAGAGGAAAAAAGTAGAGATGATGTATAAAATCCAATAGATAAAATGGTAGAAGAATGCACTGCTTTTACAGTAATAACATTAAATGTTAATGGATAAATTCCCCAATAAAAAGACATAGACTAGAAGAATGGTTTTAAAAACAGGACCATCCAGAAGCTGTCTACAGGAGCCTCATTTTAGACTCAAGTATAAAGTAGGTTGAAAGTGAAAGATTTTGGGGAAAATATTTCATACAAACAACAATTAGTAAAGGGCAGGAGTAGCTATACTAATATCCAGGAAACTGAACTTCAAATGGTATATCAATTGAAAGACATAAAGAAGGATACTATGTATTAATTAATGGAACAATTCAACAAGAAGACATAGCAATCATAAATATTTATGCACCAAGCTAGAGTGCTGCAAGATACATGAGGCAAACACTGACAGCACTGAAGGGAGAGGTAAACACCACTGCCATAATAGTTGGAGAATTCAATTCTTTGTTCTTATCAATGGATAGCAGCACATTAAGACAGCTGATCAATAAAGAAACCAAGAATTTGAATACAATAAATGAACTAGACTTAGAAGACATTTATTACACCCCACAACAGCAGGATACATATTTTTCTCAAGTTCACATGGATCATTCTCAAGGATAGGTCATATGCTGGGTCAAAAATCAAGTCTCAATAAATTTTGAAAGATTAAAATCATAGGAAACTCTTTCTTAGATCATAATGAAATGAAGTTGGAAATCAAAAACAAGCAAAGGGCCAGAAAATTCACACACATTCGAGGCTAAACAACATATTCTTAAACAGCCATTGGGTCAAGGAAGAAATTGCAAGAGAAATTAGTAAATATGTTGAGGCAAAAGAAAATGAAAACACAACATATAAAAATTTATGGGATGCAGCAAAAATGATGCTTAGAGGAAAATTATTGATTATTAAAGCAGAATAAAGAGCAAATATCAAGTAATTAACTGTTCAGTTGGAAGATGTAGAGAAAGACTAAACTAATCCCAAACCAAACAAGAGTAAGGGAATAATGGAAATTAGAGCAAAAATAAATGAAATTAAAAACATGAGAACAATTGAGAAAATCAATAAAACCAGAAGTTGGTTCCTTGAGAAAATCAATAAAATTGATGGACCCTTAGTTAATTGACAAAAATAAACAAAAAAAAGAAAGAGGATGCAAATAAATAAGTTCAGAAATGGAAGAGGAAACATATCCATTTACCCTGAAGCAATAAGGAGGTAATGAGAGGATACCATGATCAACTATATGCTAATGAAATAGACAACATAGATGAAATGGATAACTTCTGAAAAAGGCATGAACATCTAAAAGTGACTTGAGAAGAAATAGATGACCTCAACAAACCAATCACAAGTAAAGAGATTGAAGCAGTCATCAAGAAGCACCCTGAAAAGAAAAATCCAGGACCAGATGGCTCCACATGTGAATTCTACCAAGGATTCAAGAAAGAATTAATACAAACTTGTACAACATCTTCCAAAAAATTGAAGAGGAGAGAAAGTGACCTAACTCATTCAATTGAGCCAAGACCACCCTAATACCAAAACCAGATAAAGGTATTATAAGAAAAGAAAATTGCAGACCAGTCTCTTTGATGAATATGGATATAAAAATCCTCAACAATCTACTTGTGAATAGAATCCAGCAGAACATAGAAACAATTATACATCATTACAAGAGGGACGTATTTATATATGCAAAGATGGTTCAACATAAGAAAATCAGTTAATATAATACACAATCTCAACAATCACAGTGTAAAAAGTACATGATCATCTTGATTGATGCAGAAAAAGCATCTGACAAAATTTAACATCCTTTCTTGATGAAGACACTTCAAAGGATAGGAATAGAAGCTAATTTCTTCAATGTGATAAAGTAAATACATGAAAGAAAACACACATCCTCAATGAGGGAAGACTGAAAGACTTCCTGCTAAGTTCAGGAACAAGACAAGGAGGGCCACTGTCACATCTTCATTCAACATTGTGCTGGAAGTTCTAGCCAAAGCAATTAGAGAAGATAAACAAATAAAAGGCACCCAAATTGGAAAGGAAGAAAATGTTTGTAGATGACATGGTACCATATGTTATCTACAAACAAGATCAACACCCCAAAATAAGTAGTGTTTCTATAAACTAAAGATGAGCAATCTGAGTAGGAAATTAAGAAAAAAAAATTCCATTTACAACCGCAATCAAAAGAATTAATTGAATTTAGGAAAAATTTAACTAAGGATACAAATGACCTATTCACAGAAAACTACAAGAAATTGTTAAAATAAATCATGGAAGACCTAAATAAATGGAATTGCATACCATGTACAGAGATTGAAAGACTAAATATAATTACAATGTCAGTTTTATCCAAATTGATTTATAGATTCAATGAAATACCAACTGAAATCCCAAACACTTACTTTTCAGAAATTGAAAAGCAAATAACCATCTATTTGGAAGGGCAGGGTGGTAGAATAGCTAAAAATATCTTGAGACAGAAAAATGAAGTGGGAGGTCATACTCTACATGACTTTAAAGCTCATTACAAAGCTGCAATGGCTGAAATAGCATGGTTCTGTCATAACAATAGGTATACTGACAAATGGCATCAAAATATAGTGTTCAGAAATAGACCCTGTCATCTGTGGACAATTGATCTTTGATAAGATGATCAAGACCTCCCACCTGGGGCACAGCAGCCATTTCAATAAATGATGCTTGGATAACTGGATATCCATATGTGAAAGAATGAAAGAAGACCCACATCTCACAAATTATACAAAAATTAACTCAAAAATAGATTTAAAAACCTAAATATTAGAGCTATGACCATAAAAATTTTAGAAGAAAATGTAAGGAAATATCTTTTAAATCTTGTAATAGGAGGCAGTTTTCTGGACCTTACACCCAATGCATGAGCTTTGAAAAAAGAAATTGATAAATGAGAACTCCTCAAAATTAAACACTTTTTTTTTACATCAAAGAAGTTTGTCAGGAAAGTAAATGGGCAGCCTACACATGGGAGACAATATTTGGAAATCACACATCAGATAAGGTTTTAGTATCCAGAATATATAAAGAGATTCCCCAACTTAAAAACAAAAAGACAATGAACCCAACTAAAAAATGAATGAGACACATGAACACACACTTCTATGAAGAGGAAACACAAATTGGTAAAAGGCACATGACAAAGTGTTCAACTTCACTAGTACTGAGGAAATTGAAATCAAACCACAATGAGATAGCATATGACATTCACTAGAATGGCCATTATAAAAAAAAGAAAACCACAAGTGCTGGAGAGGATGTGGAGAAGGAGGCACACTTACCCACTATTGGTGAGACTGTGAAGTGGTACAACTGCTCTGAAAGCCAGTTTGGCATTTACTCAAGAAGGTAGATATAGAATTGCCACATGTTCCAGGAATCCCATTGCTAGGTATATATTCAGAGGTACTGAAGGCAAGAATGCAAATGGGCATTTGCACAACAATGTTTATAGCCGCATTATTTATGATTGCCATGAAATGGAAACAACCCTAATGTCCATCATTGGAAGAGTGGCTAAAAAAAGCTGTGCTATATACATACAATGGAATATTATACAGCTGTTACATAGAATAAACTCATGAAGCATATAACAATGTGGATGGACCTTGAGGTCATTATGCTGAGAGAAATTGTCCAGAGCATAAGGACAAATATTGTATGCTGTCACTAATATGAACTAAAATTAATGAGTGAATTGTGGGAGATGAAGTTAAGAACACAGTTTATCAGGAGATAAAAATAGCTTAGAGATTGAGCAATTGTTGCTGAAAGAATACATAATGTGCAACAGGACTGATTGTAAAAATTCAGAAATGGATAACACACAATACTACCTGATTTCAGCACAATAATATATGTACACTGAATGAAGATGAACGGGAGTATGATTGAATGTGCAGGAATGGGACACATTTGAAACCAAAAGGAAATACAGAAGATTGAGAAGGTGTAATTCAGGAATGCTCAGCATGGGCAATTATGTTGATTAAATGTACAAATAAAAACATTTTTGCATGAGGGAGAACAAATGAATGTCAACATTGCAAGGTTTGAAAATGGATGATGTATTGGAAAAAGTACAATCAATGGAAACTAGGGTTTGTAGTCAACAGTAACATGGTGACATGCTTCCATTTGATGTAACTGAGGCATTATGCCAAAACTAAATGTCAAAAGGTGAGGGTATGAGGGATGGTTATGGATTTTTTGTGGATGAAGAGGAAATGTCTTCATATTGATTATGATGGTGAAGACATCTCTACATACTTAGGTTGGATTGTGAGATGTCTGAATAAAACTTTATAAATGAACAGGGAGAAACAAGTGCTAATTAAAATGCAGAGAAAGAGTTGTACTATTCACTGTTGGTAGGGAAACTGAGAGGTGAGTAGAGATACATTTGTGGTTAGTTTAAGGCTAGAGTAAGGATTACAGTAGGGATAAGTTCATTGATCAGTTTAGGTTTAGGTTTAGGTTTATGGTTGCCTTAGGGTTAGGGTTATTTAGTGTTTGATTAGTTTTAAGTTAAGGACACCATTATGGATACTTTGTGGTTAGTGTGAAGTTACAATTAGGGCTTAGTTTTATGTTTAGGGTAATGGTTTTGTGTTTGGGTTGTAGTTAGAATTTTGTGTAGAGTTTAGAGTAGCAAAAAAGGTTAAGTTTAGCGTTAGCATTCGCCCTGAAATTTAGCTTTATGGTTATGTGCGGGCTTGAAGATCTATGAAAACATGTTCTTAAATCAATTTTTTTTGGTATAAACCCAAAGTAAGTAGGTCATTTTTTATTTTAGTTAAGTTGAGACCTGCTTCATTCAGCAAGGGTCTAAACCTATTCCTGGAGTCCTTTATAAATGGAATAAATACACACAGAGGGAGAAAGCCATAAGAGCAAGGAAATCCAAAAGAGAATACAACCATGTGCTTTGCCCTGTATAGAGAATCTAAGGATCACTGGCAGCTCATCTTCAGGAAGAAAGAATTAACTTGATGATGCCTATATTTGGAGATTTGCAAAATAGCATCAAACCAATAAACAAAAAAAGTTTGCTCATTTAACCTGACTTATTTAATGTAATTTGCTTTCAGTAGCCTAAGAAATTAAAACAGGTTACAATTAGTTTAGAGTTAGGGTTACTGTTATTTTACAACCTGAGCTAGGTTTATTGTTAAAGTTTTGTTCAGGTTTCATGTTAGGGTTGGAGATAGAGGAAATGAATAGGGCTAGGAGCAATCATCAGGTCCAGCATTTGTGTTAAGATTAATGTTATATTTCAGTTGAAGTTATGGGTAGGGCTAGGATTAGGATGAATATTAGGTTATAGGTAGTGTCAATGCCAGGGTTAGGGTTAGGTTAGGCCTATGGATAGGTTTAGGGATAGTGTTAGGTATTACCAATAAGGTTAGTATAAGGTTTAGGGTTAGTGTTAATGTTAATGTAGAAGTTAAAATTAGTATTATGGTTAGGGTTGGGGTGCCTTGTTCCTAAGATTCTCCATTTTTATGTTGAATTTCTATCCTTATCCCCAATTTCAGACTCTACAGTTCTGGAATTTGGGTCAGATCAACCTGTGGAAGAACCAGAAGTGTATCATCCACTGGTTTTCTTGGTAAGTGAAGATTGAGGCTGCTGCTTGGAGTAGTGTGGGATGATGCTAGCTAATTTTCTACTTTTATTGTCTCTTCAGTCTGTGGCTTCAGCTTCTGGAGTGCTTCTGCCATTCAAAGATACCAGTCTCCTTGGTCTTATGGCCCTCGTGAAGTTTGTAGCCAGAATCTCTCAGTGTCTGTAGTTGAGAATGTCAAATGCTCTCCTGGATGTGTTTTGTGATCAGAGAATTCATGATGATCTTCTGTAACTTTAATATACATCATGGAACATTGTGCATATTGTCAATAGCCAGTATAAGGTCACGTTAAGGGAGGATATACAGGCCTCTCCTTACTCCATCTTGTTGAGGTACTGATCTTCTGGTATAGAATCACTGGCTTCAAGGGATGCTGCCAATATCTGATGGAAATGGAACCAGGGGCATCAGGGCCTGGTAGGCAGTATCATAACTAAATGTCTGGTGGTATATTACATTGGGAAGAAATACCTTACCTAGAGCTCTGCTCAGCTCAAGAAGAAACATTTCTGGTTGTGTGGAAGCTACTAAAAGACTGGGATCCAAGTATTTTTTTCAAAGTAGAGCTCCAGAGCTGAGTCTCAACACCACAGTAAAATGATGTAATGATACTGACTGTTATTAATGATGAATATTGTCCAGATGCTGCAAATTAGCAAAGCTTCTTAGGGAAGAGTTCATCCAGAGTTTCTGTTCTTTCCTAAGCATTTGGATCCCTGTCACTTGAGCTATGGCAACAAAGAGGCTCTATTGCTCCATGTCTCCCTAGATGCTACAGCACAGTCCAGCCCCAAGGCATGTTGCAGGGACAACACTGAAGGTCTTCGGTTCTGACTAGAGAGCACAAGCTTCCATGCCATGGCAGTTGCTGCTTTCATCATTACTGAATTTCTGTGAATATATTTGATGAACATCAAGAAAGGTTGCATTTTGATGTATGACCCAATCTGAGGTGATAGCTTTAACATTTATTGTATTTATTGGCAAATATATTGTTTTGCATTCAATAGTTTCTTCACATTGAAACAATTTTCTTTTATTCCATGGCAGGTGTTTCACTTCTGTATATTCAATAATGTAAGAGACAAGAAATCAAAACCATTTATTTTTGTTTAACTATTCATTTATCTCTCTTGCACCTCTATTGGTGCCTCACTCATTATTGATGCTGGGATTTGAGGGGATCCACTTAGTATCATCTATTTTCCCCTCTGCATTTCTGAACTTAAAGGAAGAAAATGACATTAAAATTGATATGTCAGATTTATTTGTTGACAGAGATTTGGGAAAACATAATTTTGTTGTTTTGAAACAGACTGTTCCCTAATATTGCACCAGACCAAACAGATGTGTCCAAAAAAGTCTGGGCAACCAAGCATGCCTCTTCATATTTACGTGTGATGA
>PVIY010021348.1:29599-42674 GCA_004026745.1 Myrmecophaga tridactyla
ATATATATATATATATATATATATATATATATATATATATATATATATATATATATATATATATATATATATATATATACATCAACATATCCTTGAATGAATGGATGAATGAGTAACATATAGACATTAAAACCTGTTTCACTTCTCAATATTCATTCTGTAGGTGTATGTTTTGCTACATTTTATCTTCATTTCTGATAGTGTTTCCACTGTCTTCATCCTGTCATTCAATACTAAGTGAATCTGCTTTGACTTCCTTTCTTTAATGAGTCCCTGCCACAGTACACATTTGATATGAATTATTTTTAGTTCATCTATAGGTTGCACTTACACATAAGTTTTCTCTAAGTCCATCTATTGCTATGATATTGAATGAATAATTTCCTTATGCATCAGATTGTGTCACAATTGCTTTTAACTAATGCTTTATAGGTATTCTATAATATCCATGCAATTGAGTGAATTTGTTGCATGTCTTGCTTGTTTTTTTTCTGATGCTTAAATTGTACTTATCTTTCAATTACAATGCAAGGAGGACTTATACATTTCTGTTTTTTAATATTGGTTAGCCAATACCCAGAGTGAGATTTGACAAATTCTAAAATTGAGCTGCTTTATTTCAGTACATATTTTAAATTCTTGTTGTGAAATATAACATATATACAAAAAACAACAAATTTCCAAGTACATTTTAACAAGTAGTTATAGAATAGTATAGGTCACAGTTCCATGATTTTTCATTTTTTCTTCTAACTGTTCCAAGACACTGGAGACCAATAGCAATATCAATATAATGATTCAACAGTCATATTTCCTTATTAAATCCTGTTTTCTGTTATACTCCTCCTTCTCTTTAAATAACATATATTCATAAAAGCAATATATTTCAAAGTACATTGCAACAATTAGTTGTAGAACAGATTTTAGAGTTTAGCATGGATTACAATTCCACAATCTTAAGTTTTTATTTATAGCTGCTCTAAGATATTGGAGGCTAAAAGAAATATCAGTAGAATGATTTAGAACTCATACTTATTTGTTAAATATTTTAATATTTTTAATGAATTAAATCATAAAATCATATTCATTAAATCATTCACTTCTTTACCTTTACTAGCAACATTGATTTTATCAGATGTGTGTGTTATATAATCAATAACTCACACTATCATCACATAGTTGTATATTCATCCTCTGATCATTTCTTAGAGCATCTGCATCAATACAGAAAAAGCAATAATAGCATTCAATAGCATTCAATTTATCTAACTCATTTAAAATGATTTTATTTAATTCATTTCACTTAGGTAATTTTCAAACTTATTCTCCATGCATGTGAGTGACTTTTAATAGTTTCATTTTTTTAATTTTAAAACCCAATGGGTCACATTTATATTTTATTAGAAAATATTAAGTAAATTTACATTTTGCATATTATAAATAATTAATATCATGTATTTGATATATTATATACTTTATTTTTTATTTTCTATTATATATTATGCTGGATTATTTAATTTCTGACACAACTATTACTATTAAAGGACAATGTTGACTAGCAGTAGTCAACAGAGGAAATTAATAGTAATCAATAGTAGAAATAATGAAACAAAAGGTATGTTTTAAGAAAAATATAGTTAAGTTGCTTACTAAATTTTTTCCTTTCTATATGTTTTAGTTTGCTAAAACTGTAAGAATGCAATGTACCAGAAATGGATTGGCTTGTATAAAGGAGTTTTATTAAGTTAAAAGTTTATAGTTCTAAGGGCATAAAAATGTTCAAAATAAGGCATACAGAGAAAGATACCTTGACTTTGAAGAAAGGCAGATGTCTGTCATATTGGAAAGCACATGACTGGCATCTGAGGTCATTGCTCCTGGTTTGTTGCTTCCAGCTTCAATAGCTTTCTCTTCACACATCTGTGGGCTCCTACTTAGCTTCTCCATGGCCAAAATCTGGGTTTCATCTCTTAACATAGCATGTCCCAGAGCTGAAAATTTCTTCCCTTCAAAAATTTGTGTCTTGCTGTCATCTCTCTGTGTTGACTATCCACACATCTCCAAATGTCTGTGCCTGAGCTTTCTCCCAGAGGTTTCTTGGTGTTGGCTTTTTAAATGAGTCCAGAAAATCAATTAAGACTCATGTTAAATGGACAGGGTCACATCTCCATGGACATAATCTAATCAAAAGCTTCCACCTTAAATAGGTCTGCCCCCACAACATTTTATTGGGATTAACAGAACATGACTTTTCTGGGATACATAACCATTTCAAGCCATCACAGAACACATTCAAGTTTACAGAAAATTATAAAAGTGGAGAGTTATCATGTAACCAATATCCATTGCCCTATCTTTCCATATTACATCAGCATGGTACATTTGTTACTGTTAATTGGCCAATAGTTTTAACTATATTCCTTTCTTTCTCCACATTTCCATAGTTTATCTTTTCCTCATCCCATTCCAGGATACTATGGAGCATTTAGTCCATGTTTCTTCACCCTCAACTTGGTTGTCAGAGTTTCTCAGGCATTCCTTGTTTATGATGCCTTGACAATATTAAGGAGTACTGCTCATTTCATACCATGTCCCCAAGTTGCGATTTACTTATGCTTTCCACATGATTTTGCTGCCATACATTTTTTAGGATAAAGAGCACAATGGTAAAGTACCTTTTTCATTTCTCTATCAAAATATGCACTTATCACAAAGGATTTATCATTTTTGATAATTTCATTCATCATCTAGCTATGATGTCATTTGTCAGATTTCTCCACATGAAGTTACTCTTTTTCCTTGTCTAAACTGTGTGTATTTTTTAGAAGGAAGTCACTATACATAACACACCCTTAAGGAGTGGGAGATTTTTTCCATCTACTTGATGAGATGATTATGTATAACAATAAATTTGAAACTTGGAGGTGGGATATTTCTATTCTTTCCCATTTATGCATCTATTTAATCATTTATAACAGTCTTTTTCTGCATATTCACTTTGTTCTTAAGATTATAATGTAATATCATGTGATTTATTTTGTTGCTCAACTTGCTTGGGCTTTGGCCACTGGGACCACTAACAGTTAGCTACTCTTTTAAACAAATTTGTGAATGCATGTGAGTATGTATGTGTATGTGATTTGTTATTGCTTTCCTATTTTCTTATATTTTGTCACTAGAATATGCTCAAGGACTGCCCTGTATATTTCCTTTCCTAGACCTAGAATTAACATTGCTGAAGGAAGAAGTGGCTCCTTTTATTGGAGAATAGCATTAAAAACCTATATCTTGGACTTACCAAGATTGTCCTTGCATTACCACCCTCTCAGCTAACAGTATCAGGAAATTCATGCAATTATACTAAGCTGTGTATGTACACCTAACTAGTATAAATATTTCTATATGGAATAATATGTATTAAACTAATCATGAATTCCTACATATAGCTCCAACTCAAAACTATTACTAAATGAGCCATTCTACTTTTCTCCCATGACTTATCTGTAAATTCCCACTCCAACATTGAGAAACTTATCTCTCACTATGCCAGTTTGAAACTGTTTTATACCCCCAGAAAAGCCATATTCTTTAATCCTCATTCAATATTGTTGACTGTGAGCTTTATTGTTTACATGGTGAAGTGATTTACCAAATTGTGAGTAGTAATTTTGATTAGTTGGTTTCCATGGAGATGTGTCTCCATGCATTCAAATTGGGGTTGCTTATTGCAAATCTTTAAGAGGAACCATTTTGAGAAAAGCTTCAGAGCCAACAAAGCCCACACAGATAGAGATCTTGGGAGATATAGAAGGAAAATGCTCCTAGGAAGTCTTTTGAAAAGAGAAGAGGAAGTTACCAGATCTCACCATGTTCCTTCCCAGATGAGAGGCATGCCCAGAACCCATAAATCCCAGCAGATGATAACCACATGCTTTCCAATTTGTCAGAGGTGTTCTGGAATGAAGGTAACCACTTGCTGGTGCCTTAATTTAAACATTTTCATGGACTTAGAACTATAAATTGGCAACTTAATAAATTTTCTTTTTGAAAGTCATTCTGTTTCTATATTGCACTCCAGTAGCTTTAACAAACTAAAACACCTGCCAGCTGCAATATTGATTGTTCAGTTTCCTTATACATTTATAGTAGTTTTACAGTTGTAAACCAATACTACCTGGGCAAGAACTTTATCAATTAGACTCAATTCTTCATTCACTGTTCCCTTTGCCTGTAGATGTACAAATTTCATTCATTTCACAGTTACTTAGTTCAGCACATTTTCACTTCCCATTTTCAGTAAGTTTGTTTCATACATAGATAATACTATTAGATTAAGTCATGTTTGAATTACATCTACCTGCTAAGTGAGTTTTAAAGTTTGCACACATTATTACCCTTTGTGCTGTAATCTATGGGTTTTGGAAGTTCATTGTGGTAGGTATCCACAATTGTTGTTCTAGTTTTCAAGCTGCCAGAATGTGATATACCAGAAACGGAACATCTTTTTAAAAGGGGAATTTCTATTCAAGTTGCAAGTTTACAGTTCTAAGGCCATGAAAATGTCCAAATTAAGACAAGGTTATGAAAATGTCTAAATTAAGGCACCAAGAGGTTACCTCCACTCAAGGAAGGCCAATGAAGTTCAGGGTGTCCCTCACCTGGAAGAGCACATGGCAAAGTCTGCTAGCTTTCTCTTCTGGCATCTTCTTTCAAGACGCTCCCCCAGGGGGGCATTTTCCTTCTTCATCTGCAAAGATCTCTGCCTGCTGTGGGCTCTAAAGATTTTTCCAAAATGGTTTCCTCTTAAAGGGATCCAGGAGGCAACCCCACCTTGAATGGGTGGAGATACATCTCCATGTAAAGCATCTAATCAAAACTTACCACCCACAATTGGGTGAGTCACATCTACATGGGAACAATCAAAAAGATCCTACCCAACAATACTCAATGAGGATTAAAGAACTTGAATTTTCTGGGGAACACAACAGATTCAAACCAGTACAAATATACCAGATACTTTGACTGTTCAATCCTTTATTCCAGCATGAATTTCTGGCAACCACTTAACTGTCTACAAACTATAATTTTTACTTTTGCAGAATGCAATACATGTAGTTTATCATGTAGTAAGTAGCTTTTTTCAAATGACTTCTTTCTTTCAGCAAAATGAATTTAAGATGTATTAATTTCTTTATGTAGCAGTATAGTATTTTCCTTCTCATTACTGAATCATATCCCAGGATAAGATTGTACCACAGTTTGCTTATCCATGTACCTAGTGAAGAATATCTTCGTGTCTTGTAGTTCCTGGTACTATCACTAAATCTTTTTATAAATAAGTGACTGTTTATATATTTTTAATTGTGGACATTAATTAACAAACAATTTGGGAAAATACCTAGGAGTATTATTGACACATCACATGCTGGGATATACTTAACTTTGAAAGAAATACCAAAATGTTTTCCAAAGTGGCTGTACTATTATACATCCCATCCAGCAATGAATGAAAATTCCTATTGTTCCACATCAGTTATTGCCACTGGCAATTGTTTTTTTCTGTACTTTAGGTGTTGGCCATTCTAGTGGGTGAGGAGTGTCTTTCATTGATGCTTTTGTTGCTATTTTGCAATTACAAAAGACGTTGAGCATTTTTATGTGTGTTTATTTGCCAACTGCATATCTAATTTATTGAGTCATCTTTTCAGTGATTTCCTCAATTTCTAAATGAGTGTTACCTTTTCTTATTGTTGTGCTATGGTTTATCTGTATATTTAGTATAATTTCTTTTTAGACATATGATTTTTGCCAAACTTTCTCCCAACAAAGCACTAAGATTTTTTTCATTCTGTTAACATTGTCTTCCATAGACCATAATTTAAAAAGTTTTAATAAAGTGCCATTTTTACATTTTCCTTTCATGACTCTTTGTTTAAATGCTGCCTATAAAAACTCTTCAGCAAACCTAGTGTCTGCTCTGAGGATAAAACTTTTTTCTTGTGAGCCCAAGTGAGAAGATGCTACCCACAGTGTGGACAAGAAATTTTTTTCTGTATACCAATGAATAAGGCAACTCTGGCTTTGGAAAAACTTGGACCATGAGTAAAATCTTCCTGTTCCTGACTGTGATGCTGATGAGAAGCAGAGTAATTTTCATTTTCCAAGCTTTTCCCCAAATTTCCATTCATTGAAGCCTTTAATGACAGTTAATAATGACATGTTGCAGTACTTTTTACTGATTCGGTACTGTTTCTGGTGAGAAATTCTGATGGATTCAGAGAGAGTAGAAAACATATGATTATAACACAAATATACAAAATGTTGGGCCCTTTTAGTTGGGTACATTGGAAATAGACTGGTGCCATATACACATTATAGAAACCTGAGGAGAAAGGGAACATGGGTGGTGCTCCTGTTTACTTGCTGGTTTTAATTTTTAATGACAATTTATCTGCAACAATAAATTCGTGGAAATTTTTTGAAAAATTGAAATGGGTTCAATGTAAAATAGAACATATTTTAAGTTAAAATAGTGTTTAATACAATTCCTGTGTTTATTTTAATGTTAATTTCTTGAATTTAGTGAAAATGGAAATAAAAGTATTTTTGAATTTTATTATTTTGCTCATTATGTTTTTAATGGGCATAACTTCACTATTTATAAGTTTCTCATGGACCAGTAATAGTGGTAAATAAATTTTCATTGATCTTAGCTTCCTAAAATGTCTTTTCCTAATGTATTTCAGCAATATTTTATAGTTCTCCTGTTACAAATATTGTACTTCTTTGGTTAAATTTCTTCCTAAGTATTTTGTTATTTCTTAAGCTATCATAAAATAAATTGTTTTATTTTTCCTTTTCAGACTTTTCCTCACAGTATAGAAATATAATAGATTTTTATACAACTTTGCTGACATTTTTTATTAGCTCTAATAGTATATTTGTGAATGGTGGAGAATTTTTATATATAAATCATGTCATCAGCATGCAGACATATACTTTTTCTATTACAATTCAGACGCCTTTTTTTCTTTTCCTTGCCCAATTTCTCTGCACAGAATATGCAAGACAAGATTTATGAATAGCAGAGAAATCAGGCATCTTTGATTTAATTCTGATCTTATTGGGAATACTTTCATTCTTTCATCACTGAATATGATGCCAACTGTGTATTCTTAGCTTTGTTTGCTTGTTTATTTGATTTTGTCAAATTGATTTTCTGTGGTAATTCACAGGATCACTGTTTTTATTTTCTGTGTTGAACTAGTGATGCATGTTACTTTGCATTTTTGTAGGATATTTCTTTAATTTTTTTCTTAGAGAAATTGTAGATTTACAGAATAATTATACACAATTTTCCTCCTAGGCTGTAACTTTTCATTTTCTTAGCAGTGTCTCTTGCAGAAAAGAGCTTCTTAATATTTTATTTAATGAAGTCCTATTTGTTTTTTAAAAAAGTAAACCATTCTTTTGGTGTTTGATGTAAAATGTCATTGCCAAACCCAAAGTCACTACATTTTCTCATATGTGTTACTTTGTACAAATTGTGTATTTTTACATTTTATTTTAGATTTATGATACATTTTGAGTTAATTTTTTTGAAAGTTGTAAAATCTGTGTTTAACTTCTTTTTGTCTGCATTTGATGGTGCAATTTCCAGCACCATTTGTTGAAAGACTGTATTTATTCCTGAATTGCTCTTAGTCCCTTGTCAAAGATCAGTTGACTGTATTGGTATGTACATACTTCTGTGCTCTCTATTCTGTTCCAATTTTATACTTGTCTGTTGTTTCTCTAATATCACACAGTTTTAATCACTATATATTTATAGTGATTCTTTATTAATTTTTTATATTGAACCATTCTTGAATTCTTGGGATAAATTCTATTTGGCCACATTGTATAAATATTTAAATATGCTGTTGGATTTCATTTGCAAGTGTTGTTCAGGGTTTTGCATACAAATTCAAAATAGCTATAGATCTTTTATAAACACAGGCCATACACCACCACCCAGGAGATTTCTTATGAATTGATCTTGAACACATAGATTTCTGCCACCTCCCTCAACATGGTTGGAAGTTTCCACTCTTCTTCCACCAGCAGACTATGGGCCACCATTCATTTGTTAGACTTAGAGAACTTGGAACAGCCATGTACCCCAAATTAAATATGCTGAGCTCCTGGCCACCATTGAGGAGTTGGGAAAAGAGATCAGGCCCATGTATGCAGGGAGCAAGAATGCAACTGAGAATCTCAAACTGGGTATTGTTCATGCCAGAAGACTGTGTTGGGAGTGCTTGGCTGAAACAAAACAGAATGATAGGCCCCATCCATGTTGTTAGCTTTAAAGGCTTTCCATCTTTTTACAAGATGAGAAGTTACCATTCATTTCCCCTGTTCAGATGAAACCCTTGTTTATAAAAGGTTACCTGTTTTTATTTCTCTTTATTTCTCTTCCATGGCTCACTAGGCTCTGAAACTAGATTTTAAGATTGATAATACATTTTGCAGTTGGCTAGGATTTGAGTTTTCAATAGTTGGGAAGCACCTGGAAGTTTTTCTTTAAGAGTTGATGTTAAAAATACATGAACAAATTTCCTACCATCAAACTGCAGTATGAACCCAAAGTATGAGGATATCACTTTCATTTTTTCTTTTGAATACATTTATGTTACCTAATTATTCTTTGTTCTTTTTATAATATAATACAATTTAAGGATTCTCTTTTTAGTAAATATTGCCAGCATCCATTACTTTGTGGCCTGTCCCAGTTTGGCCATACAATGTACACACTGCTTAATAAAACTTCTTCTTAATTTAAGCATTTGTATGACTATTAGTGCTTTGAAGTCAGTTAAAAAGTGTTCACATTATAAATACAAAGAAAGAGCAACCTGTCAATATAATAAGGACCCCTGAAAATTTTCATACTGAAACTGCACGTAGATTTTTGTTCTGTGTTTTCTGTAAGTTGATAAAAATTTCTGGTAAAAAGAGACTAAAATTGTTTGGATCTTTGCATCTATTTACTACTTGATGTAATAAAGTATTTTGTTCTTTTCATTAACAACAACAAAAAAACTATAGATGTTTTTTTGAAACCAAAAAGTGAGGTGAAACCACTGTGAATGATCCAAAGTCTGGATTTGTCTATTTTTGTGTGAAAAAATCATAAAGAGCTATTGGTATGGAACTTCAAGCCCCTATATAAATTACAGGACCTGACATCCATGGTCTGGTAAGCTAGAAAGCTGTTTTGGGTGATATGTGGAACTTATATGAGCTTATTAATTTTATTCTTGTGGATTCTGTATTTTATTATGCTCTTTTCCTTATTCTTTTTATCTCAGATATTCTTTTCATCTTGTCATTTTCCCATTGTTTTTTTTTGAGATTTTCTCTTATCATTATTTTAAAAATGTTTTAATTCTTTTTTTTCTTTTGTCTGTTTACCATTAAAACATTTCCCTTTTCCTATCCTGTTTATTTTCTTTTGTATTTTATTTTCTTTTAAAATTTTGTTAAATTTTTCTCTTCAATTTGATTTTATTGTTTATCAAATCATCTGGTAGATTTCAGAAAAGTTTCTTTTTCATGATTTTGACCATCTTGTCACTTCTTCTTCCCATTTGAAAGTCTACCAATGAATTTCAGATCTTCAGCCTAGCAGAAATCCACCATGCTGCAAGCATATTGAAGACCTTGAAGCATCCAAATATAAAGCAGTTATTTGAAATCATTGAGAATGATAAGACATTCTATCTTATTGTGGAGTATGCTAGGGGTGAAGAACTCTTTGAATATATAGTGATGTAAGGCCCTGTGGAAGTAGAAGAAACCCAAACAAAATTCAGACATACAATGTCTTCTTTGTAGTATTGCCACTAAATGTGTATTATGCAGAGGGACCTGAAGACAGAAAAACCACTTCTGGATGCTGGGGGGAATACAAAGCTAGCAGATTTGGGGTTAAGCAACAAATATACCAGTGGCAAAAAGAAACTAGAAGGCTAGTGTCTCCATTATGCTTCCCCTGAAATATTCCTGGGAAAAAAATCTATGATGGCCTTGCTATCGATGCCTGGTGCCTGGGCATCATTCTCTACACTATGGTGAGTAGGGATGTACACTTTGGATCAGGCAACTTACAAGATCTGCAGAATAAGTTACTGAGTGGGCAGTTTTTAAAAATCATTCTATTTCTTTTATATGGAAAATAACAAATATGCAAACAGCAATAAATTTCAAAGCACATCACAACAATTAGTTGTAGAACAGATTTCAGCTTTTGGTATGCTTACAATTCCAAAATTTTAGGCTTTTACTTCTAGATGCTTTATGATACTAGAGATTAAAAGTATTATCAATACAATAATTCAGAAATCATACTTGTTTGCTAAACTCTACCTTCTCTGTATAACTCCACCATCAACTTTTATCTTTCTCCCACTTTTTAGGGGTATTTGGGCTCTGTCCACTCTAACTTTTTCATTTTGGAAGGGGCTGTCAATAATATGAGATATATGAATGGAAGTAGTTAATCTGGAGAGGCTGGCCCCTATGCATTTCAGGATTTATCTGGCCCAGGGACCTATCTGGAGTTTGTAAGTTTCTGGAAAGTTACCCTTGTCCATAGAACCTTTGTAGAATATTATATAATACCCTAGGTGTTCTTTAGGAATAGCTGGAATGGTTTTGGTTGGAGTTTGACAAGTTATGGTAAGTAGCAATGAAGCCTGCATAAGAGTGACCTTCAAAGTAGCTTCTTGGCTCACTCAGTGCCAGGGCCAGATTCATCCCTGGGAGTCATCTGCCATGCTGTCAGGGAGACTTTCACCCCTAGATTTCAGTTCCCACATATAGGGGAGGGCAATGATTTTACTTGCAGAATTGTGCTTAGAGAAAGAGAGCCCACATATGAGCAACAAAGGAGGTCCTCTGGAAGTAACTCTTATGCATACGTATAGGTAGACTAAGCTTCTCTGCTACATACATAAATTCCACAAGAGCAAGCCTAAAGATCAAGTGTTTGGTCTATTGATTTGGGTGACCCTAATGTTTGACATAATATCAGGGGCTTCCCCTGTGATATAGTTTAATGACCCCATATTTTTTCCCAGGCATTACATTAAGCTATACAGGATTAAAGGCCCTCATTTTTATTCTGTGCGCTCTGTGTTTGGATTGTTTAAATGATCTATCCCAACAGGTTGAGTTAGATTATATGCTACAGAAAATTTAGGTTCTGGACAAAAAAACCCCTTTTCTTCCTTTGGCCTCAAATAGAAGAGATCTTAAAACACAGACAATGTCTTCCTTACCCCTGTATTCTAAATTACCTTAATACCAACATGATTGGCTTCTTTCTTATCTCTAGGTACCAGGTTATACATATATAAAACAGCCTCTCAAAACCCAAAAATAATAATTACTGCTTCAGACAAAGTGTGGTTACTATAAGAGCTTACAATCTAAGCCCTTGTATTCTTATAAGTATTTTCTAAATGAGACCATAAAATAATTGCTCTTTTTTTCTGGCAAAATGTCCCACAGGTTCATTCACAATGTTTCATGCCACACAACTTCATTCTTTTTTGTAACAACACAATATTCAATTATATGCATAAAACATCATTCACCAATCAGTGCATCCTTTAGCCACTTCCACTCACTATGCATCATGTATAATGTCCAAAGTCAATATCCATCAACACTCACACTTTTAGATAATTTCATTGTTCCAAAGAGAAAAATAACCAATAAACACACCCTCACCAAATAGAAAACTAAAGCTCACCTTAACTCTTGTTCCTCCCCATTGAGTGGACAGTTTTATGTCCCTTTGTATTTGTCCATTGACTGTGTAAACCAATAAAAATTTACCATAGACAGAAATTGTGGGCTATGAGTAATGAGAATTAAAGCCCTATGTGAAACCCTTCTCAGATTACCAGGACACTTGGTGAACAACAATGATGTTATAAATGGGATGAACTGCACATAAAGTCAGGGAGTCATTAAGTGAAGAAAAGCATGATGAACTCATGGCAGTCTATCTGCTGCTATTTTACAACATTCAGTAGGAGGAGGACTCCAACATCCTGTTGTAGCCCCAGGTCTCAGTTAATCAGAAACACAGCAGCACTCCATCCTGACACTACATTAAACATCACAGTGTTTCTGCCAAGCCCAGGAAGCACCGATTCAATGAACCTGAAATACTCTTCTGTATTTTC
Organism: Myrmecophaga tridactyla; assembly: GCA_004026745.1. NCBI lineage: Eukaryota > Metazoa > Chordata > Mammalia > Pilosa > Myrmecophagidae > Myrmecophaga > Myrmecophaga tridactyla. The sequence goes on from PVIY010021348.1 coordinate 41,839, forward strand.
TTAACCAAAATCATAGAAATACAGGAAGTTGAATTCATTGTGAAATGCTTAGAGCATAGCCAACATTCCTGCCAACCTATCATCAAATCATAAGAGACTACTTCTCACCCCTGTCTTATCCAGACACACCCTTTCCACCAATACCAGTCAATGCTGCAGTACGCCTCTTGTTTAAAGGATCAGTCTTGACCAAGTCTTCATTGAGAAGGGCAGAATAAGGCAAAGTTCACCAGAGTCAGCAGCCCCCAAGACTTCTGATTTAGCAGCAAGTGCCTCAGCCCTGTAGTACCAAATACCCATGATGGCCTTGGTGGTGCAGCCAAGCCAGGCCTCAGGTTTGTGCCCAGGGAGAGTCACTTGGAAGGTTCTCAGCTCAGCACATGTCTCCAGCTTGTCCCTGGGGCCTCATCTTCTGCCTACAGCAGCTGCAGTGGGGATGGAGATCCTGAAGGAACCAATTATCCCTTAGCTTTTACCAAAGGAAACTATACTTGTGGGGCAATAAAATATCATGGGCCAGTAGAAGAATTTGCCCTGGAGGGTGGGACCCAAATCCCCTACTGGCTACAGTCAGGCAGGCATGGAACCGAGAGGTGGCTCATGAATTATATCCACAAGAATATATACTTGAGATTCTTAGGGGGCCAAGATGGCGGCTTAGCAAGGTGCGCGTTTTAGTTCGTCCTCCAGAACAACTGCTAGATAACCAGAAACAATACAGAACAGCTCCCGGAACCACGATAGTGACCGAACACACAGCGCGCCCAGAACGGGAACAGCTTAGACCGACGGCAACTGGCCGGATCTGTGAGTTCCCCAAAGCCGCGGCGGCCTGC
>PVIY010021349.1:0-41769 GCA_004026745.1 Myrmecophaga tridactyla
AATAGGATTCAGAGCTCAGAAATCAACCTCATATTTATGGCCAACTGATTTTTGACAAGTTTGCAAAGACCACTCAATTGGGAAAGAATAGTCTTTGGATTTTTGCAAATTGGATCTCGATTTGCAAAATAAAGAAAAAGAAAGAATGTGGACTCTCACTTTACACCATAAACAAAAATGCCTAAAATGGATCAAAAACCTCAATATAAGAGCTAGAACTCTCGAATTCAAATAAGAAAATATAAGGAAGCATCTCCAGAACCCTGTGTAGGGCAATGATTTCTTAGATTTTATGCCAAAAAAACGACAAAAGAAAAAAATAGATAAATGGGACCTTATTACAATAACAACTTTTGTTCCTTAAAGAACTTTATCACAAATGTATAAAAGTCAACCTACACAATGGGAAAAAATTTTTGGAAACCGCGTCTCCAATAAAGGATTAATATCCAGTAAATTAAAAAAATCCTTCAACCTAACAACAAAAAAGACAACCAATTTAAAAATTGGCAAAAGATTTGAACAGACATCTCTTTAAAGAAGATAACAAATGGACAGGAAGCACGTGAAAAGATCCTTAACATCAGTAGACATCAGGGAAATCCAAATCAAAACCACAATGTTATGTAATTTCACATCCATTAGAAGCACTGCTATTAAAAACAATGGAAAATCAAGTGTGGGAGAGGATTTGCAGAAGCATAAACCCTCATCCATTGCTGGTGGTAAAGTAAACTGGTGCAGTCATTGCGGAAGACATTTTCTAGTTCCTCAGAAAGCTTAATACAGAAATATCATATGACCTAGCATTCCCATTTCTAGGTATATTCTCCTAAGACTTGAAAGCTGGGGATGGAACAGATATTTGCACTCCAGTGTTCATTGCAGCATTACTCACAGTTGCAAAAGAAGGAAATAACCCAAGTGCCCATCAATCGATGAATGGTTAAACAAAATGTGGTATAGACATACAATGGAATATTTTTCAACCATGGAAAGAATGAAGTCCTGGTCCATGTGACAACATGGATGAAACCTGAAGACTTCATACTGAGTGAAATAAGCCAGACGAAAAAGAACAAATATTGTATGATCTCACTCTTTTGAAACAATTACAATTACCAAAACTCATAAAGTTAGAATGTAGAATATATGTGACCAGGGTACAGGATGGGGATAAGGAATGGGAAGTTAAATGTACCACATTCCTATTTGGAGTGATAGAATTGCTTTGGTAATGGATGGTGGTGATGGTAGCACAACACTGAGCACATGTACCAGCGCTGAAGTATATACCTGAGTATGATTAAAAGGGGAAATACCAGATTATAAGTATAGCATTTGAATAAAATTTTAAATAAAATCAAAGGAACAACACAACACAGTTAGCTCTAAATTAAACCATGAACTATAGTTAATATTACAATTTTTTAAATGTGCAATATCAATCATTGCAATTATTCCACACCAATGCAAAGTTGTTGGTGATAAGGTGTATATGGAAATCCTGTATTTCATGCATGATTGTTCTGTAAATCCAAAAATCGAACTAATAGATGATATTTTATGAATATCAATCATATGGTAGGAAATAGAAACCTAAAGTGATTTTAAGGAAATAGTGAGTTTAATATTAAAACTGTTACAGAAGCTGGAGGAGCAACCCTTAAACTGGGGATTTTCTGAGTCAGTCTCAGTATTTTGCAACTCTGCAACAATCGTACTAAGAAATCTGGGGCAGCCAATGGGATGCTGATATCAAACACACAGGGTATCCAGTAGATACTTGTATACCAATGTTCATAGCAGCATTACTGACAATAGCCAATAGAAGAAAACAACTCAAGCGCCCATCAACCATTGCATGAATTAGCAAAATGTGGTACATACACAGAGTATTATTTAGCCATAAGGAGGAATGAAATTCCTAGACATGCTATAAGATGAACCTTGAAATAACTGTGCTGAAATTAATAAACACTACAAATAAATATTGAATGAGATCATATATATCTAGAAATAGCAAATTTGCAAGGACAGATAGATTAGAAATGATCAGGGAATGAGGGTGTGGGAAAGGGGAATTTTTGCTTAGTGGGCATAGAGTGTTTGTAAATATAAATTGAAATAAAGAAAAATAATTAAATTTTGTTAGTGTAAAGATTTTGGAGAAATTATACAAAACCTTGAAGGACTCTTATGGAAAATTCCAACACTCTCTTTGTAAAACAAGAGCCTGCTCACTTAGAAACCAAAGTTTTTAGGTTCTATATGAACCCAATAGTTATTAATAGGAAAATAATGTTTGAGATAATTATACTGTTCCCAAGGTTTTCCAGAATTTAATGGACATTCAGTAAATGTTTAATGAATAAATGAATAACATTTAAAATGATTGATTGAGTCAACAAGAGAAGGCGAAATTACATTCTCTCTTCAAAATAAGTTAGAAAAGTGTGTAACAAGTTCTTAAATATTTTTAACAGAATGGTCATAATGAAAGCCTCAGTGAGTTAATGGGAGAACTTCAATCCTTTAGTTAATTCATATTTGTGAAACAGCTAATCTGCTGATGTTACCAGGTAAATGAAGCAGGGTTTTTGCATTAATTTATATAAATATTCTCCACTTAATAAAGTTTATGGTTGTTTTGTTCTTCTGTTTCAGCAACATAAATTTGTTTTTGTTTCATTCTCATTCTCATATAATAATGGGACCTAAAATAAGGTAATAATATGAAACTTGTTACCTTAACTTTTTAATGAGTAAATAAATAAATGCAAGATTCTATATTATTTAAAGTGTTTCATCTCAGGGATGGTGCCTTCCAAATGCAAGTTTGCCATTTGAATAATCTTGAAATTCAAGGTACCCTGAATATTATGAGCTACTGCTATGACTTTCATTAAGGAAAATATGCAATTTTAAGCTTAGATTTTTCTCATACAATACATTGCTTTACATTTGTTAAATCATTAATTTTTTTAACAATTATTTTTTAGAAATGAAGCAGAATTTACAGGAATTGTGTAATTGTTTTTCAATGTGTAATATGTTGTGGAGAAAAAATAATTGATTTTTATATTTGTATGTTTATTTGACAATTCTAAGGTTGTAGCCTAAATACAACCTAGTTTTGTCATTATACCTAGTTTATAATATGATTTATTAAATATGTTATGCAAGTTGATCACCTTTTCTTTTATAAGTAAGTGAGTTCATGAATATTTCCTTATATACTTACAAATATATACACACATATACTTATGTATACACAAAATGTATATAATATACATTTTAGTTGCTAAAATAATTCATATCAGGGAAGGGAATATATAAGAACATTATACTATATTAGAGAACAAGAAATAAAATAAGTTTGCTTCCAATGCCTGCTCTTAGAAATGATAGTGAAATGATATGCGGTATCTAATTAAAAAAAATAACCCTAGGTCTCAGTCTCAGACTTTAGGGACTGGAGATTACATTTTATATGACAGTATATTTATAAGATGTTATTGGAAATGTTAATATGCATCAACATTCACTGAAATAAATGAAGCAGATACATTTAACTGATAAGACCTGTTTGTACAACTCTCATAGATATTCATTTAAAATGCTTCATTCCTTTCCACCAAATGCACAGTGAATGAGAAATTCCTAACAATATTCTGTGTGCTAGTTGTTAGTAGGACAACTATTTTGAAAAGAAAAAACAAACTATGGTTTGATAAAATCTGTATGTGTAGCTTGTATGTGGATGTTACGTATAATAGCCTTACATTCTTAATATCAGCCTGATTTTCTTTGGGAGAAATATCTCTTTTGTATAGTTCTCAGTATTCCTAACACTTTACTCAATAATCCCGCCCTCTTTCCCCAACTGGGGAGCATCAATGCTGTCAGAAACAAACAGAATAGTAATTCGCTGAGATCCTGCTGCTTAGGTTCGGTCCTGAATTTCTCTTTCTTTTCACATTTTACTATAACCAGCAAGGAGAGAACAAATTGCACCATCCATTCTTTGCTTGTGAATCTCCACAGCTAGATATCCACATTCATGACTTATAAATTCTGCCTTTCATCCAACATCAGAAGACAATTTTGCCAAGTTCTTTGCTATTTTTCCTTGATTTTCTGATAAAACATTCACCATTTGTTTCGGGGGTCTTGAGCACTTCTAACATCCTTATTCTATCAACATTCTGTACCTGATGATGCATGTTTTTTCAGGATGATAGAAACTGAAGCTATAGCTCTCCTCACTTCTTTTTTGAATGCTCACCAGAATTGTCTTTAGGGTACATATCTCTATCAGCAGTCTCTTCAAATCAAGTACCGAAAAATTCTTGCAGCCCCAGTTACCCAGTTCAAAAGCCACTTCCACATTTTTACGTCACAGTAGCACCCCACTTCTCAGTAACAACATCAGTACATGTCAGAGAAAATGATAAATAGAGATAGAGATAGAGGTAGGTGATATAGATATAGTTAGATTTAAAAGAGATTTAGTCTGTGGAATTGTCCCACACGACTGTGGAGGCTGCAAAGTACTAACTCCATACATCAGGCTACAAGGTGGAACTCCAATAAGGGTTATGCTGAAATCCTTAGTCAGCATTCCACATGGGAAGCTAGTTGGAAATTTGGAAAAGAAACACTACTGATATTGAGGCAGATATTCTTCTTCTGTACTTTGCAATCCTCAGTTCTGACTTTTAAGATTTGCAGCTGTTTGGATAAGGATGGTCCCCAAAATGCTGAAGTCACTCTCTGTTGTTGATCATAGATGCCATCAACTGATTATGAATGCAAATCTAACCTACGAAATATTCTCACTATAAAAAGAGGTCAGTCTGAGCCCCCAGTCTTGGGGTTTGTTCATATGAAACTTAACCCCACAAAGGGCAGATCAAACCTACTTAAAATTAAGCCTAAGAGTCACCCACAAGAGAGTCTCTTTTCTTGTTCAGATGTGGCCTCTCTCTCCAGCCAACACAACAAGCAAACTCACCACCCTCCCTCTGTCTATGTGGGACATGACCCCCAGGAGTGTGGAACTTCCTAGCATCGTGGGACAGAAATCCTAGAATGAGCTGAGACCCAGCATCAAGGGATTGAGAAAAACCCTAGAATGAGCTGAGACTCAGCATCAAGGGATTGAGAAAACGTTCTTGACCAAAAGGGGGAAGAGTGAAATGAGACAAAGTGTCAATGGCTGAGAGATTCCAAACAGAGTTGAGAGGTTATCCTGGAGGTTATTCTTATGCATTAAGTAGATATCACCTTGTTAGTCAAGATGTAATGGAGAGGCTGGAGGGAACTGCCTGAAAATGTAGAGCTGTGTTCCAGTAGCCATGTTTCTTGATGAGGATTGTATAATGATATAGCTTTCACAATTGTGAAAACCTTGTGTCTGGTGCTCCTTTTATCTACCTTGTCAACAGACGAGTAGAACATATGGAATAAAAATAAATAATAGGGGGAAAAATGTTAAAATAAATTTAGTTTGAAATGATAGTGATCAATGAAAGGGAGGAGTAAGGGGTATGGTATGTATAATTTTTTTTCTGTTTTCATTTTCTTTCTTTTTCTGAATAGATGCAAATGTTCCAAGAAATGATCATGATGATGAATATGCAGCTACGTGATGATATTGTGAATTACTGTTTATATATGTAGAACGCAATAATCAAAATAGGAATGTTTGCGCTTATTTGTTTTTGTATTTAAAAAATAAAAATAAGAAAATAGAAAAAAGAGGTCAATGTTTGATCAAACAACTGGACCCCATAACATAGCTAAGTTAAGACATGTAATTAGCCATCAAGCATATCTTTCAAATGAATCTCCTTTAGTTTCTAGTACCAGAGCTGGTTTCTGTGCCTTACAATAAAATAAAAACTGGAACGATTGAAGATTAAGAAAAATGGGTGAGAGAAAATAGTATGATCTTTATATAGTCTATATAATCATTTATTTCTGTAGTTTATTTCAACATCAAAAGATGCCCTTGAAAGTTGAGAGTGGATTGAAAAGTACTGATATTCTCTCTTGATACCAGTATTATCCTTTCAGTATTTTTAAACAAAGATCAATTACTCATGTGATTATACTTCATAGTACTTGAAATTTCTGACAATATTATTACTTTGGCAATTATTGCATATTTAAAAATGCATTTCAGACAAGTATAAATGATTAATTAAATTTCTGCTATTAAGGGTTATTAGTAACATTGTTCTCATATTGTAGAAGCAAATATTTATCATAAATGCAGTTTGACACTCAAATATGCTTTTACTTATTTTTGAATATCAAGTTGATTTGTTATTTTTATATTTTCACTATACAATAAATGTGTGTTGTCTCAAGAAGAAATAAAATTTCATTCTAAATGTAACAAATCTTACTTTTTTCATTTTAGTAATTTTCCTATTTATGCTTCTACTATTCTATTTCCATTGTGCTTAACACACTGGGTTTGTATTCTAAGACTTTCACAATTTTTCTCTATCACCTATATTTCATTCAATGTTTGGTTAGTTATTTAACCCCACTAACCTTCAGTTACCTCCTATATAAAAAGAAAATAATCATAGTATCTATTTATAATTTTCAATGATGAAATTTGACAAATTTTATAAGTTTTTAGCCCATTAACTTATAAATTAAGAATTCAATAAACTGTAACTATTCTTCCTATATAGACGTTTTTGTTGTTACCAACCGATGTAATAAGTGGTGTTTTTAAATGAATGAAAACAGAGATATCTGAAAACGAACTGGAATAATTCTCTGATTATGTTGGGTGAGAAAGAACATACATTTTACATGAATCATCTTTAGGATAATTAATATTTAAGGTAATGCCATATTTTTCAATAGCATATATATTCATGATGGCACATATTTAAGTAATTTCTTTACATATGCCTTTCTTTCCAATCACAGCCTTAGTTTTTTTTTTTTCTTTCTCTCTGAAGGGACTAGTTAAAAAATACTTGGAATAATAGCTATTCCAAGTATAAGAATATAAATAGCTATAGAATTAAAATATTTAATTCTTACAGCTGTTCCCTAAAACTTTACAACATTTACAAATGGGAGATACTGGATAGGTACATTTCTAATTTAAGACATAATTTATTACTTCTTTGTCTTGTATACAATTATAAGAATTATAAGGAAAAAATTTACATTTTGCCTAGTCCCTGAATATTCAAAAAAGCCTATTAAATTCCATGGCTCCTAAAAGATCCATGAGCAAAATAAGCAGACATTTTTATAAACTTTGATTCCATTCAGGTAACTGTTGTAGCTCAATTAGATAAAATAAGAGACACACGTGGTCCTGAGTTATTTGCTATTAAATTAGTTCATAGAGATTCCTGGTTCAGTTTCTGTCATTCCACTGTTTTGATTACATAAAATTTTAGCAAGATCTTTAGATTCTTGGAAAGTTTAACTACAATCAAACCACAAAACTTGCATAACTATATAATTTTCAATATAATAATTTATTTTCCCCAAAATATTTCACTTGTAAAATTTGGCTTTTTATGTTTTCAATTGAAACCTTAAATTATGCAAAGTGATGAAGTGGCTGAACCCCTGGAGCAAGACTCATTTTCCATCTTTAAATTATTGCACTCACATAAAGCAGAATAAGTATTTGGGTACAGTGAAAATTTTGAGTGTACTTTAAGAGTTAGTCATTTATTTAAACATTTTAATTTTATTATCCGTATGAAGAAAGGCTAATGCATTGGTGTACAGAAGGCTGTACATAATAAAAAGTTTGCAGCCTTCAGGATATTCACCATAAAACTAATTTCACACCTAGTCTATTATGTAATGTGCTATGAAAATAGCTTTTTTCTTCAAGATACCATTATACTAGTTTGCATGTACAAATTTGGTTCTCTTCTCTGAAATGGAGATTGCACACATACTAATAATCAAACGCATGGGCATGATCTATAAATTTATTATTTTCCACATTTAGGAAATTGTCATTTCTATGATCTCCAAACCCAAGAGAGTAAATGAAGGTAGACAAAATCATTTTTTTCCATATATCTCTACACTAGTTGTAATGTTAGACTAAAATGTGTAGACATTTCACTGCACTGATTTTTTCCCAGATGTACCTTTTTAGCAATTTCTGGCAGAAATGCCATATAAGACTAGTCATAAAAGAAACTTAGATACCAAACATAATATTGTGCTGATCACTTGCTCTTTGAATCTCCAGATAGTCAAGCGAGTGCTTAAGATTATCATCGTAAGTATGTGTGTACACATAAAGAAAAAAGTTGAATCATTAATTCAAGTTTCATATTGTGCCTAAGATAGTTGATTCTGAATATCAGAATTACCCATTAGAAATTCAATCACTTGATTTTCTTAAACTTGAGCCTCCACGGATTCTGATTCTACCTTCTAACAGTCATATTAATAGAAGCATTTTATTTTTTTTTCCAAGAGGAAGTCATTATTTTCCTTTTTATTTTATTTTATTTTAATATATTTTGCCAGCATTTTTTGTTTGTTTGTTTAGAAATTGATTATTAGTGGTGAAAAGTTTTTGATATGGTGTTGCTACACAATCAATTGGTTACCAAGTTTTTATTTCATATCCACAGTTTAGTGCTCCAAGGGAAGGAAAAGAACAAAAAAAGAAGAAGAAAAAAAAAACCCTCTGGGATCTTTTGGGAAAAAAACTGATGCTCATATAAAAGAGAAATTAAAAATCTACTAGATATTGCTTTAATTCTAAAAGTTAAGATTTTATTGCATTACTTATTCAATCTTTTGGGAAATGGAATTGATAACAAAACATGATTCAATATATAAATGAATTTATGTTCACAATATTTTTCTAGTGTATATTTATGGTACGATTCTTTAATAACTAGATTTGTAGCCAAAATCTATGAGAAAGAATTCAGTCTTAGTTTACATATAATACCTATTTCACCTACCTCACTGATATTACATTAATTATTTTTATTGATTACTAACCTATTTAATTTGGAAAAAAATCAATTTTATGGTATTGGCGTTTTATGGTAATTGGCGTTAGGTTCATATAATCATGATAAGAATATGACTTTTAACTTTAAAGATACTATAGTGTAATAGAATAAAATGATTCAAAATATTCAAAATTGTCATGCAAACTAGTGAAAATAGATATTTGTAATCATTTTAAAAGTTTCTAAAATACATCATGAAATACATTGTCATAAGATTACTTTTGCTTTAAAACTAAAAATTACAAATTTCTAGGTCAAAAATTCCTTAAATGTTTCACGTAATTTTATTGAGAAAACATTAGGAAAAATGTTCAATTTGCAAATGTTTAACATATACTTTAAACAGGAAAAGGTAAGCACAATATTTGAAAGAAAATATTTGATAATAAATGAAAACTGAATGAGATAAATATTTTTTTCTTTATTAAAATCATGTGAGATAATAATAAATAATATTTTTCTGTATTAAAATCATGTGAAATATATCTATATTTATAGGTACGGATGTTTTAAAATATCAAAGACAATGTTATAGTTTTAAAAAACTATAGGAAAAAAATTCAGGGAAGATGGAAAAATTGTCAGTTGAACCCAGTATTTTGCAGAGTGTTACTTCCTGGACTTGTTTCCCACTCCCAAAGAGATATCTGTACCTTTAATAATGTGGAAAGTGGCTTTGACAGGCTTCCAAGCATATGCCCACAAAAATTGCAGTCTGATTGTGTGAATGGAGGTAGACCCTTAAAATTCTGACATTGACGGGTCCAAATCAAGAATAAGAATATGTTATCAATCATCAGCCCTTCTTTCTTCTGAGATTTGGAAACAATTTCCTTCGGATGGTGATCACCAGGAACTCCAGCTTGGCAATGCCAGAAGGAAATATTTTCTCTCGCCAGACACTTTCAGAGCTCCAGAAAATTTCTGGATATGTCTCGATTTAGCAAGGCTTTTGTAACATGTTCAGCCACGAACAAACTGCTGTGACCTCAGACATGGTATTCTGATTGGTCACGCTGTCAGCGGCCTGTTCCTGGAGTCCGGGCTGACATCAGACACATCCCATGTCCGGAAAGTCGAAGTGGGTGTTGTTGTTCCTCAAGCGAAACTGAGATGTTCTAACCAGAAGAAATGTGACGGCCTCCTGGGCAGCAAAGACGGGGTTTATTTGATGTACTGATATTTAGACTGTCCTGGCAAGGAGAAATCACGATTCAAGAGTTCAAAAGAATTAATAGAGTTTATAAAACTAATCTCTGCTTTTATCTGAATCTGCCAGTAGGTTCTTATTAAATATCTGTGGATTTATGAATCTACAACCATGCTATACAAATATTTAAGTGATCATAGCATGGATAAAGCAGTCCAGGAGTTACACTGTCTAAGGAAAGGCAGGAACTCCCTCCTCTAGATCCAGTATTTATGGTTAATACTTATTAAGCACTTACTACCTGTGCTGGTTTGAAACTCTTATATACCCCCAGAAAACCAATGTTCTTTTTGTTTGTTTGTTTGTTTGTTTGTTTGTTTGTTTTGGGGGGGTACATGGTCCGGGAATCGAACCTGGATCTCCCGCATGAAAGGCGAGCATTCGACCACTGACCAATGTTCTTTTAATCCAAATCCAATGTTGTGGGCGCAGGCCTATTGTGGGATGGGATTTTTTGATTAGGCTGTTTCCATGGATCTATGACCCATGCAATTGTAGGTGTGACCTTTTGATTTAATTATCTCCATGGAGGTGTGAGCCAGACCATATAAGGCGTATCTTAATTAGTTTACTGGAGTCTTTAAAGGAGCTGACACAGGGAGACATTTTGGAAAAAAGCTCAGGTGCAGAAGACTGAAGATGTTTGGAGAGCCCACATGATGAGCTGAGAATTAGGACCAAGTCACAGATATTTGGAGATGCTAAGCGAAGAGATGGAATCCAGATTTTGTCCCAGAGAAGCCCAGGGAGGGCCCAAAGAAACTCAGAAGAGGCCACTGGAACCAGGTGCTGATAGCAGCAAAACCCAGTGCAAAGAGCCAGCAGACTTTGTCATGTGACTTCCCATGTGACAGAGAAACCCCGGAAGAGATTGGCCTTTCTAAAGTGAAGGAATGCTCTTGTTTATGCCTTAATATGGACAGTCTCATGCCCTTAGCACTGTAAACTTGTAACTTAATGAATCCCTTTTGTAAAAGCCAATCCATTTCTGGTGTAGTGAATTCCAGCAGCATTAGTAAAACTGAATCACTATCAGGCACAGTTCTAAGTACTTCACATAATAACCTCACCAATTTACTCAATCCTGTGAAGTATATACTATTATATTCTCCAAATTTACACTTGAAGAACTCAGGCACTGAAAATCTGAGTATTTAATTCAAGGTTACCCATCTGGAAAGAGCTGAGATTCAAATCAAGGCAGCCCAGCCTGAGAGTAAAATATTTTATTTGTAAAAATCCTTGGAAAGATCACTCTTTGTCCTTAAAATTGATTATAGTGAGTTAAATACAGGAAACTATGTGTTTTTTTTACTTCAAATTCCGAAAGTAAACATCTTAAACAAAACAGAGCTTCTAATATATATAATGATAAACAAAATATAAGTTCACATTTGTCAATTAAAAATTGTATTATGTAAAGGGTGGTGTGATGGTGGCTCAGTAGCAGGAATCTTGTCTGCCATGCCGGAGCCCGGGTTCAATTCCCAGTGCCTGCCCATGCAAAAAAAAAAAAAGTTGCATTATCTAATAATTTTAAGCGTATTTTATTAAGCAGAGCATTTTTTCCATAAGCCGTTCTTTAAAATTGTTTCCTGTGTCTTCAATAGTAGTTCTGCTGTTACTTGTGGATTGAAATTGCTTAGACTTTTCAACATTCTGTTTCCTGGGGTCATAGTAAATTGGATTTGACCCTCATACCAAAATTAAGGGATAACATAAATCTATCTTGGCAGAAACCAACCCAACCTATTTAAGTGTCTGTGTCTATGTGTTAATCTTGTACTTAGAGGGAAATGATGACTGTGTCTATGTATGTTTATTTGTGTGTGTGAGCGTGTTTTATTAGAGAAATTTAAAAAACACACATAGGTCAGTCTAATTCAGGATCTCACAGCCCTTGAGGTACCTTTTAGCACACATTTTATAATTAAAAAAAAAAAAAGATAAACACAATTTAGGATACATTTCTTGGATGCCCCAAATGCTGAAATAAGCTGGGCCATCTGTGTGTGGAGTAAGTATGTTTGCTCAGTTCCAATAGCATTACTTCTAACATTTTTCTGAATATTAATGTGTCAAACTGTGACATGTCCCTTGTTGAATCTGATTTTATAGCAGTTCTTATTTTAACAAATATCATGATAAGGGTATAGTCTAACCATCTTTTCACATTTCCTGGCACATAACATTAGGCAGTGCAGCGAAGCATGACTAATTTCATATTTTGCTGATAGGGGAAACTCTAAAAATCTTAATAAGCAATATACATGACATTTAAGAAGTAATTAGCCAGAAAGAATATGCCAGATTTCTAGTGACATTACCTGAAGTCTAAAATTTTTATTAAAAAAGGCACTAAAGCAAAAGTCATTGTCCATTCAATCCTAGTACATTGAAAGCACACACATCAGATCTACATGTTTCTCAGGCTTTGTTTTCAATTTTTAAATAACAATTTATTTCATGAAGCTTTCTCTATACTTACTGTGCTGCTAAGTAAAATATATATGTAAAGATCATTTGTATTCTTTCAACTTTTTCTACCTTGGCAGGATAGAATGATAGACATTTTATTTTTTACTTTCATTCCCTTTTATATTAACCAAGATCTTAATACTAATGAAATTATTAAATATTGTTGTTTTGTTCTTATAAATAAATTATGAACTTCCAAGATATCAAAAATCACTGTTCCTTATGGGATGTAAAAATTTCTGCATCCAAATTATTACTTTTAACAGAGAAATTTACCAGAGGGAAATATCTTTGAAGGTCCAACATATATTTTTCAAAGTATTGATGGAGTTAACATACTTGAGGATTGTGGAATCAGTGTAAAATATGTATTTCACTTTCATAAAACCTTAACTAACACTCAACATATAAGTGATTGCTTTGCCATTTTAGAAAAGTCTAAATGTTTACTGTTGAAAATGCAGATAACTTCCTTAAGAATTATAATTTATGCATTTATATTTTGAAATATAAATAAATGATTCAGATAGGAGTACTTTGCCTTTATCAAAACCAGTAGCAACTGAGAGGGGCAATAAAGATCATATATTAATTGAAATATCTGAATTTCTAAAAGAATATTTTAGGTCAGCCAGGACACAGGACAATTCAACATATTTATGATACAATCAACTGTAGCACTCAATTCACAATCAATTGCAACTTCCTTAAGATTAAAAGTCAATTGATCGGTAGACATCTTAACAAAATCTCTGTTCCTATAAATATATAATAAGCAAAATTATATATGCAATGCCATCTTATTAAGAAAAATAACTGATTTATTAAAACAAAAATGAGTTAAGTTAATTTATTAAGAGAAATCAAACTTCTTGGTCATTTACACAAAGATCCTTTATCACCTGTCTTGTATGTCAAGGTCTTGTCATCTGAACTTCACACATAAAATGGTGTTCTGTCTTCCCTCATAAGCCACAAATGTCCTGGGACAAATTCCAGACTCTCCCAATATCTCTCCCCATGTTCTGTCTTCTAAGATAGAATGGAGGCTTATTAGGTTTAAAAGGTTCAGGAAGTGTCCAACTCGGGCATTAGGAGCCAGGTATTGACAATCTCCAAAAATGCTTTGTTTAAACTCCCCTTCATGTTGATGGCGGTGGGTGGTGAGTGGTAAAGCATTGTCCCCTTGCGGTAAGAGGCTAGGACAGAAAAGGTCTTTTCCTGATGATTTGTGATCCTTTTTTCACCACTCCTTTCCTGTTCTATCAGTGTTATGAAAGAGAGGTGCTCTTGCCATTTTGTTAGCCCTCAAGAGAGGGAGGTCCTTGTTACAATTGTTGGCATCTTGTTAATATTAAGTATTATCTTCCATTTCCTCGCCCCACCCTTTCCCCCGGGTAAACTATGTTCTAATTTCTGACTAATGCTTCATTGGTGCAGAGTTTCTGTTTAAGGTGACAGAAGAGTTTTGGTAATGAATGGTAATGATGGCAGCAAAACTTTGTCAGTGTAATTAACACTACTGAATTATATATTTGAATGTGGATAAAGGGGAAATTTTATTTTATATTTTAATAAAATAAAAATTTAAGAGAAAAACACGATACAACACCAACAGTGAACACTAGTATAAATTACGAACTATAGTTAATATTGTAGTTATAATAATAATAATGTTTCATCAATTGTAATAATATTACCACACTAACGCAAGCGGTTATTAGTGGGGAAAACTGAAAACTGTGTGGGGGGGGCGCGATGATATATAGAAACTCTGTATTTTCTGAATGATTTTTCTTTAAATAGACAGCTCTAATAATATATATGTATATACATGCATATTTAATAATGTATTTATATATTTTAAATTTAAAAAATTTAAATACTATTGACTCTGTTAGGCTCCCTGTACTCATTCTAGAACAAAAGAAAAAAGTCCATCCACTCAAGTGTCTGTTAGACATTCATTCTATGAAATAATCTTCAAAAAATTTCTATAACTGCAAAATTACAAAACACTCTTCCTCATCATGCTCTCCCTCCATTATATACCTGAAATTTATGATAATTAAGTAAGTTGCCTAACGTGCCACAGTTAGTAAGTAGATGCATAACTTAATCACTACTCTCAATACAGGAGCCTGAAAAAATGTATAAAAGAGCATACAAATTTCTTTTCTGATCTGGATTTCCCTACATGCGTTTTAGAATCAGGAAACAGTGAGACTGGGAGAAATAAAAAGTAAAGAAATAATATAAAGATGTTTTGATAATTGAAAAATTCACATACAACTTTGAAGCAACTTAGAGAATGTCAAGCAAAATGGTTAAAATTAAAATAATTAGGAATAACACATTTATTGACTGGTTGTATCTTCATTGGCAGATACATATTTGCGATATAGCTTACCCACTTATAATCAGAAGAATGAAATTTAACCAAGTAGATACATTTTTCTATAATATATTCGAATTTTTTTAAATGAAGGAATACCCAATTTTAAAAATTATACACTTAAGCATACCAATGAAATGTTTAAAGAGCTGAATTGTTAAAGCTTCTTTGAAAACAATTTGACAATGCCTATCAGCAGTCCATAACAACTTCTCATCTTTAATCCAATATTTATCCAACTTGCAATATTTTAAAAATGTTTGTAAAGATATAGTTTTAATTGTATCATTATATATATATATATATATATATATCTAATTAAAACACAAATGTCAGTAATTAACAATGCTTAGACAACTTATGGAGTTCTGTATTAAAATGTTAAATAGCCATTAAAATTAATGCATAATATGTTTTTCAATTGTTTGTTTTTGTTGTTTGTTTTGTTCTATTTTTCACATGGGCAGGCACTGGGAATTGAACCAGGGTCTCCATCATGGCAGGCTAGAACTCTGCCACTGAACCACCACGGCCTGCCCCATAATTTGTTTTAAGTGAGGGAAGTAATGAGAGTTTTTTATGTAAAATAAATTTATATGCTTTGTCACAATTCTGCAAAAATTCAGAAAAAAATGAGGAGAAATTTACCATACAAATAACAAATATTTATTTGTTTCTGGAAAGGAGATTACTTTTATTTCCTTCATATTCCTGTGTATGTTTTTTTCTCACATGCTCTAAAATGAATATACGCCTTTTACTTTGGCAAAAATATAGAGAATTTACTAAATAGCACAACCTCAGAAAGAGTAGTTACTATTATAAACAGAGAAAGAAGGGCAAATAATATTAAACATAAATGCAGTTCTTTTTAGTCTATTTATTAAATGTAAAATATTTTATGTGATACAAATGCATACCAAAAGGGTTCTACAATTAATGAGCTATTCCTTTTTCATCAAAAATCCTGAAAAAAATTATATTTTTGTTCGTCTTTTTCTCTCCTCCTCACTCTTCATTTTAATATCAAAATCAAAGTGAGAATACTGACTCACTAGGATAAAAAGAATCATTTAAAAAAGCTGTTAAGTTTCTGTTACAGTGAACTGAATAATTGTGGTGGTAAGCAAAAGGTAAAAATAATGTTTGCTTTAGTACATGTGATAAATTTGAGACAACACAATCTGCATGAGTTTTGAGTATAATGACTTAAATCTGGTCAGAGAGAGCCTTTCATTGTATTTCCTTCAAATGATCAGTTACTGGAAATGTGTTATTCCTAATTATTTTAATTTTAACCATTTTTGCTTGACATTCTCTAAGTTGCTTCAAAGTTGTATGTGAATTTTTCAATTATCAAAACATCTTTATATTATTTCTTTACTTTTAATTTCTCCCAGTCTCACTGTTTCCTGATTCTAAAACGCATGTAGGGAAATCCAGATCAGCCTTAGCTAAAATAAAATAAATCCATAATTCAAATATGTCCTGAAATACTAGCTAATGAATTTTATACCCTTCTTTTTTGAGAACCTCAATATTGATGACTGGTTGTATCTTCATTGGCAGTCCAATTTTTAATTTTTCTCTTACCAGGATCCCATTAGAGCCAATTCTATGAAAAATACACAGGAGACCATAGACAAGCTATTCTCCTCTGGTAATTATGCAGATGTGTCTCTTTTGTGTGATCCACTCAATGTATGCACTTGTCTATTTTTATTAATAGCTGGTAAACTTACTGATATCAAAGATCATGTATTTCTGGTTCACATTATGACTTCCAACTGCTTAGCACACTGCGTGGTCAAGAACCGTAAAGGGTCTGAAATTTGACCTTGCTTGTACAAGTTATACTGGCCCATTTCCTGAATGCAGGGAGGAGACATGCAGCAGTCATGAGGTGCCAAGACTTTTTTACCCGTGGCTCTGCAGCCTACATGAGTTTCATGTTTGTCCTGGTTCCCCACACCCATGACTCTTATGGACATATTGAAAGTGAACTTAGAAGGATTTGCTAAAACAGTGGTTTTATGTCCCAGCCGGGGAACTCTGAGCTTAGGAAACCACAATTTTTATAATGGACTTCAAGCAAAGACACCTTACCAATTTTTGTCCTGAGGAGAGATGTTATCTCTATTTTTTATAGGACTTCAAACAAACCTGCCCTCTGCTTAAGAGGTAGATACAATCTCTATCATCCTTGGATATTTGTATAGCAAACAATCTTGAAAAGATAACCCAGGACAAGAAGCTGACAAAGCATCTCATGACAAGATGTTAGAAAAGTGAGAGACTCACAGAATTGTTTGGCACCATTGCAATTCATATTTTCATACATGCTTGTGGAATACATAAATGAAGTAATGCATAATTGAATCATTGGTTATATTCAATGACATTTACATATTTCATGGACTAATTTGTGCAGTTTGACTTATTTGGAGAGTCCCTACAAATATATGTAACATTTAAGTTGAAAGAATTTGGGCATCTTGTATGCCCAATTTGTATACCTGAATGATTAGCCTATTTATGATAATATTTAGACATGTTACAAGAGGAATTTCTTAAAGCACAACCATCTAACATTATTTTCAGCTCCCTTAATGATATAAACTGCCATCTAATTTTTTGTGCAATTAGACACAAATTGTAAAATCAATACTACATCTATATGTGGAAAATTATATGTGTTATTTTTCAATAACTAATTAAAATTACTATTTGTTGAAATTACAAGAGTAAACTATGAATTATAACACGAATAAAATATGAAAACTAAATTAATGGTAAAAATATAAATTTTCACAGGGCGTTGGGTGATCAGTGCTCATGTGAATGCTAGGGTGTATATACACAAGCATGGTGCATATTTACGTTGCATAATGTCTTCCAACTAAGTCTTATTTATTTAGTTACAAGGCAGCAACCCTTGTTCTCACTGATGCTGCTACTGAAGTCTGAGGTTAGTGTAATGATGATCATTCCTTTTAGTACTATCAGTTCCTTCCATCTAACATGACCCAAAGTAGTACTCATTTGAAGAGACGAGATTCACTAGCAAACATCTCAATTTCGGCCACATACCCCATTTGATCCAAGGTCTAGAATAATATCTCATAACTTTAGCACAGAAAACCCATGGCATATCACTGATTAAATCTCAGTCAGATCCTCTATTCTAGGATTTGGGAACACTGGGAAATTCTGGGTCCTTTTGTATTTTATTGGAATGGGTCCATCTGAGACTTGAAGTGCTGTTTCTAACAGATCAAGTCACCACGTTCTGCTTCATTTAGATCAAGTCAGTCTACCATGTGCTGTAAATTGATTCCACAAAGTCTAAAAAAAGAGAAATAGGGGCACGATTTCTCTCTGCCCTTTGATTTTCAAATTGCATCATAACCCTTACCTTGTTCCAACCCATTAAATACAATGAGGTGATTGATAACTCCTCTTTCTCTATTCCATTCTCTCAAACCATCCAGAAGAAAAGCTCTAAATTCCTTTTCAGTCTGACAGAGTTTTCCCTGCGTCTCTTCTCCCTCTTTCCTATGGTTTGATCTATGCTAAAACTCTTTCCTCAAGCCTTCAAACTTAGTTTTTGATAGACAAAAAAAATTTAGAGGTTTAGCCAAGCCTATATTTCAAGTGCCTTGAATCATCTAGACTCAGGAAAATCAACTTAGACTCAAATGAGTTTAGAGATCTCACAATCATCAATAAATTACATCTTCCACTTGAGAGTGTAAGGCCATTGATTCAACAAAGATAAACAAGGTTTCCAAATAGTCCAATAGCATTTAAAAATTGTTCCAGTTATAAGAAACACACATTTGCATTTCTTGTTTACTCATCATATAAATTAAGACTTAACAGAAGTGATTTCTGTTATAGGTCATATATTTACCTTTCACCAAAAATTTATGTTTCATAGGAGAATAACAGAAACAAGCAATAAAATGATTTGCTTTGTTGCTGAATTTTATAGTTTGAACATCTAAAAATTATTCTCAGCTCACTTAGGAAATTGCAAGTCTTTGGACACGATAGAAAGCTATTGCAGTTCCATGAAATACCTTTGTTATACAGCGATTGTTTAATTACCATTTTATTGAGAAATATTAAAAATATAATACACATTTCCAAATGTTGCTGTTACATTTTACAATCACTTTCACCTCATTAAATTGTCTGATAGACTGAGTTAATGCAGTAGGTTTTAATATATCCTACTAAAGTTTCAGTGCATTGCACCAGATGATTCAATGGAAATGGTGACTATTGAAGTCATTATTCTATCATTGTAAAAGGTTAAAATTTTTCCCTTAGCGATCAAATAATTTTGCTTGTTTATTATAGTCAGTAGGATCTCCTCTATCAAATGCCCCAGTGAAAATAATTGAAGACAATTGCATATTATAATGAGAACATGGATTGTAATAAGCCCATATTTCTATATAAATTTGGCTTTGCTCTGCTGAAATTTTGGGGTGAAGAAATGTTAAAAAAACACTGTTACATAGCCATTTTTAACATTGACTCTACTTGAATTGAGACACTTGCAGTAGTTTAAAACCTCATTTGGTCATAAGTTGAAATGTCTTGCCTCTTGTACTTCACTTCGGAAAAACAAATGTTTGAAGTACTACAATTTGTTCTTCAGTGTAGCTATAGATCATCTGCTCACAATCCTTCTAAATCACCAAATGATTCTTAAGTAGGAAAAACATGCTTATATAAGATTGTTTCCAATGCAATGTTTGGAAAATAGAGTTTTTTTTTTACCAATAATTTAATTTTTTGTAAGCTCATTTGGTGACCTAACCTGAGCTGATACAAGGCTATTTATAATATTTATTTAATTCATTTAGTGTTGGATTTTTTTATGTGTTTTACTGAAGGCATATCGGTGTTTGATAAAGAGGAATTGTCCAAACCCTGCTGAGGTAATTGCGCCATATCACCCGTCGAGATCTGAAAAAATTTCTTAATCCTAAAACATGTCCAGTTCCAAGGTTTTCAGATGCATGATTGTGGATACATAATTCCATTTCCATAAAATAAAGCAGCCAATCCCCCAAAAGTATATACTTACAAATATTTTATAAATATGGGAATGAAAATACATAATTAAATAAAATGATATATACCATGCAGTTAACATTATTTACTTCAGGAGAAAAGGAAGTGGATGAAATTAGAATTTGAAATTCTAATTTATGTAATTGGATTATTTCATTGGTAAAATACTGTATTAATTCGGTAACTTCAATGTATAAAATAATAATTTACATGACAATTAAATAAATATACAGGACTGAAGTGAACAGAATCTTTCCTCCTGTGACCCATGAAAGACTCACTAAGTCTCACGCTCAACCTGTGCCAACCTTGAAAACTTTGACGCCATCGGTAAATTCTCAGTGGCTCCCTTTCTTCTGGCCTCAGCCACCCACCATATTTCTGGTTCCACTTATCTCACACCAGAAATCTGTCCTATGAGCTCTTATTCCAGGGCTGCCAGTATATTTCAAAATTACTATTAATTTTACATGGAAAGCATTTTAATTTTTCTTAGTTTAATACGCACCCCTCCTTGTTATAGACTAGGGGCCATACTTTTCCTATTGAAAATGGGCCATAAAGATGTTTGCAGGTCTCTTTCTCTTGGGATATTTGTTAACTTGTCACAATAAAAATACTTTATCCTGAATATACATGTATATACGTTGAATAAGGAGGAAAGAGGGAATATGAATAAATCATGAGAAGTATGTCTCTAACCTCACTGCACCATGGCAAGAATTATAACGAATGTTAGTGTTAGAAATAACACAATAGTAACAATTAAACAAACAAAAAAATAGTTGGAGTTACAGGACTGTATTCATATCATTTTAAATACATGTAAATTTCATAAATATTATGTATTAGAAATATTCAAATAGGACTTATTTAATTGTGTTACCCAATAACTGAGCTTGTCTCTTTTACTAAATTGAAAATCTAGAAAAATCAGTTTTTAAAAAGTTTCATGTAATGATCTAAATAATGAGGTTAGCCACATTAATATATTTGCTTCATGATTGTTTTATATTTTACATATTGATTCTACTATGTCAAAAAATTTCTTTGATATTACATGTTACTGAAGTCTTCAAGGTAAATTTGCTTAATTCCTCAGCATTAGTAGGGAAGATTTTTTAAATCAGAGTGAACTCACTGAATTGTATAAAGTTTGTGACAGTAACTATAACATTGGCATTGTGGAAGAGAACAATAGCTAATCAGTTGATAGAGAGACAATTTCTTCATTCAACTTTGACTTTAATCTAAGGTAATGCTGTCAATTCATAGGATCCAAGAAACACTTATTTAAATAAAGAGAAAAAAATCAAGTGCCATTGTCAAACACAGTTGACTGTTGGACACTTTAAATTTTTGGTTTATTCAATTGCTTTTTGTTTTATTAGCATGGATGAAAGTAGATTATTTTATGATTCCTTACTTGAATATTGAATATAGCATTTGAAATATATTTTGTAAAATTATCCCCTTGTTTAATCAGTTTAACTGTTATTTGCATCCTTTTAATAAATGCCATTAATACAATTGTGTACTGTAATAAATTTATGTTGGTATCTATTTTCAGGTTTTGTATTAAAAGCTTTAAACCACAAAGTTGTCTCTTGGACTCTTTAGTATCATTTTGCTTATGGAAAACTATCTAAATGTTTTATTTTAGGTCATGAGGGCTAGATTAATAAGGTTATCTTTGGCAGCTTTACACAGCCATAAATAGATTTCTTTCTCTCCTGTGATTAGACAGTACTACCTACAGCAGCAAAGCCTTCTAATGAAATACCTGTGGGCTGAAAAATAAACTGCACCCAGGAAGCATGCTAAACTAGGATTTTCCATAATGCCCTAATTTTACCTATCATCTATCTATCTATCTATCTATCTATCTATCTATCTATCTATCTATCTATCTATCATCTATCTATCTATCTCTGTCTGAATGGGATTATGGTCTTAATTTCCCCAGTCATGGGTATGTATTTTTTTTTAAGGGAGTGAGTTCTTGGACAGGAAATTTTCATTTATTTGTTATGTTTATGATAACCCCTTGAAGAAGCATTAATATGCAGTTTTTATGACTTGTGTTCAGAAATGTTATGCTCATGAACTAAGTGACAGTATAAATTGTCACACACAGTGACCATATATCAAGGAATTACACTAGCATTAGGCGGAACAGCAGGTCCATTTGTTCAAATGCTCACTGAACATACGAGTGATTTTCTCTAACAAGGTCCCCAGGGAACCAACTTGCATCCATCACTGCCGGCATCCTAACTGGAAGATAACCATTCTAAACTCCTGCTAAAATATGTGATGTTTTAGGGTTGAAATAACTTATATGTCAGGACCAGAAGGAAATACATGCTTGGAGTACATAAAGAAAAATCTAATAGAAACTAGTAACCACTAATTAATCAGATTTCCCTTTGCATTCTTATGTCTTGTTACTATAAACATATAATGATAGCCCATAAGAAATAAACTCCTTAAGATTATTCTCATAGAAAATTGGCACTTTGATTTTTCTAAAATGCTTATATGCAATTGCAATTTTAGTGTTCTAACATATAGAAAACATATGCATATATGTATATATATACATGTTTATGTAATACAATATATAAAGGTGTTAGTATTTTACTGAATTTATTTGTTCATTAGCAAATTGGATACTTTCTTTCCTGGGGCTTATACTGCAGTTAAGAAGAAAACCATTTATTAATTAATATTGAGGCAGACACACCCTAAAGTGACCCCTACTGAGTTGTGCCCTTGTAAAATCTCCTCCCTTTAAGTGAAGGGTGGCATGTGGGCAGTTATTTGTTTTCAACATTAGAATATGTAAAGGTGATGGGCAACCCCAGATTATGTTAAATTATATCAAGAATGATGGGAGGATGGGACATCATACCCTTGATTAGACTACATTATATAAAAGTCTATGTTAGCATTTTGGAACAGAAGAAATTTCCCTTGCTGGCCTTGAAGAGGCAAACTGGCATGCTATTAACAGACTCGGAGACAGTGAGGAGGGCACGTAGTGGGAGGCTGCAGGCTGCCTTTCAGACCTTTCAGACAGCAGCCTCCAGCCATAGTCTGTAAACACCTGGAGTCCTCAGGCATACAGCTGAAAGGAAATTAATTCTGCCAACAACTTGAACGAGCTTGGAAGCAGACTCTCCAGATGAGACTGCAGTATAAGTTGCAATCTTGATTGCAATCTTAAGTGACAATGAATGGAGCTCCCAATGGAACCATGCCTGAATTCCTTCCTATAGAAACTTCTACAGAACACATGCTTGTTTTCTAAGCCATTGGGATTGAGGTAATTTGTTATTCAGCAGAGAAAACTAATGCAGTATGGATTTATTCATCCACAATGACCATTAGTGATTGGCTTGAACATTTTGAAGTGGCATTAATGTTCTGTCAGTTTGGCTATAATCTCTGGACTTAATGGCTACCTACAGTCTATGTGGTTGAAATGTTAGGACTTCTAGAAAGAATATAAAAGAAGGAGTCCAGAGATGCAGAGGTATTGGAATTTTTAATGCTTGAACTGCTCAACCATCACATGACCATAACTGAGAAACTCAGACGGATACTGCTTCATCAGGGCATGAAAAGATATAGCTGCAGGCAACACTAGCATCTTAGAAAGCTCCATGGTGACTCTTTTCTGTAGGTAAGAGATGATGTCAGAATGCTGATGTGAAAATAAGTTCCCTTGCCTCAATTAGATAAATTAGATTCAAGTGAAATAGAGGTCCCCGATGGTGTTTAACTCTCAGAGATATGGGAAAAGAGGGAAACAGAATATTTTGATAATCAAGCTAATTGATCATCAAAGCTCCAGGAATAGGCAGGTGGGCAGCTTATTAAGAAATCTCTTGACTTATATTGGTGGATAAATGCTACACCTGATGAAAAGGTCCTGAATATAAATTGACATAGAAGAGATTTATAGCTTTTTAATCTGTTCCAGATCCCATCATATTTACATTCCCAGGAACTCTCAATTAAAAGGAAAGCTGAGTCTCTCCTTGATGTAACCACAGATCCATACTTGGACCCTTTCCTCAAGCCTTCTCCAAAGTACTTGCAGCTATCTATCACATGATTGCATTGGATAAAAGAGAATAGGAGCCTTTACCGGGAATAATAGGTACTGGCTCTGAATTGAAAGTAATCCTTGGTGACAAATGTTTTACCATAGTCCCAAAACACAGGCAATTATAGATATGATATTATAAAGGGTTTCTGGGTATCTACTGTTATGTACTTGAAAACATCGTGAAAACAGCCATTCATTCTGTTAAAAAATCTTCACTTTGGCCAGGGTTTCACTTGGCATGGCATTTCTGCTCCATGAAGCATCAAGTCAAATAGCTGGGCTGAGACTGAAAGATCCACTTTCAACATGAGCCACTCGCAAACATGGCAAGTTGCTGTGGCTGTCATCTCAGAGCTCAGACTGTGCAGTTAGCCAGTCCTCTCAGTCCTCTCCAAATGGGTATCTCCAGAGGGAACTTGGTCTTCTTCATGGTATGTGGTTGGGTTCTATGACCCCAATAATAAGAACTTCATTGCAAGGAGACAGAGATCACATCTCAATCTACTGCAGATGCAGAGACTTCAGACCCATCCTTTAAATGCTTTCCCAAGTCTCAAGATTTATATAGGAATAATTTTAGTTAATAACAGGCAGAATCCTTACACTAATTCCCTGATCTGTTATTTTGGAATGATGGCTGAAATGGAAGAAATTCAATTTCTGCCCATTTTACCTCCAAGCAAAAATGGTAAGCCAAAAAGTATATTACATTCTAAGAATTATAGGGATTAGTTCCACCATCAAAGAATTTAAGTTTGGCTAATTATTCCTACTATATCGATATTTTCTTATTTCAGCTTTGAGCACTGCAAAAGAAAATGGCATCAAAGAGAATATGATGTAATATTTATAGTTAAATCACAAATAAATTCTGGAAAGTAAAAAAAAATAGTTTATACTCAATTATGTGGGGATATAGAAGAAAATGTAGCAATGGAAACATCTGATGACTGAAATCTAAGGTTAATAGATGGATTTATGTTTAAGGATGTAAACATCAGGCCCACTTAGTAGCAGAGATTTAATTAATTACTTATTTAATTCATAAATTATTATTTGCTTATAAAGTGTTAGGGATACTGTGGAGCATGAGAGAAAAACTCAAACCTCAAGAAGCTTTAAGTGTAATTGGTAAGGCAGAAATGAAATAAACTTATATAAATTAATCGGCATTTTATATTCTACCTGGCAATCACAATTTAAAACAAAATGCTTTTTTTAAATTAGCTTTTATTCTCTTAGGTCGTTGAAATGTGAGATAACAGAATAACAAAAGGAATACTCACCCCAAAAAGGTTTAAAACACAAATAGGATTCATAGTTTATATGCATTCATTTGGTTAGCTAGTAAAGTGTATGGTTTGTTATTATTCAGTGTGTATTATTAAAACACAGGGATTTGAAGCAGATAAGGATTTCCTTGTGATATGCATTTGATTTTACTTGGAAGGTAGATATAATGAAGTGGTCCAGGAGGCACCAGGAGTTGTTCTGGGAGATGTAGAGAGCAAGAGGCAAAAAAATAGAAAACATTAAGGGAAAAATCAATGAAATACCTTAGCAATACAGAAGACCCCATTCTTTCAAGACATGAAAAAAAAAAAGCGGTCAGCATGTGGCTATAATTTAAATGTGTAGAATAGCACTATTCTGTTAAGCAGAGTTTTCTGAACAGAGGTCATTAAGATGGTCTTTTCTTCCTTATATTCTATAACTAGAATATTTCAAATTTAGATTTCCAAAGACTGATTATCTTTGAAAATGTAAGCAAGCAATACAAACTAAAATATGAGCTGTTTGAAACAATTTTGGTAAGTGTAGAAACAAAGCCTAAAGTAACAACTATACTAATTAGTAGTTCAGTGTATTAGTATTGTTCTTACACATTTAAATTAATATACTTTTTATTCAAATATTTCTTTATGCATTCATATAATCATGCAAACTCTATTGGAGAAGCCACATACAAATTGTAAGTACATTTTATACTTATAAGAAAAATTTAAAAGGCATTCATGTTTATCACTGATTGCATGCAAATCTTCTAATACATCCTGTCTTATGCTGCCTTTGAAAATAAAGAAGTGGTGAATTACATTTATTATAGTATCTATTTTCCTGGTGTCTGAATGCTGAATTCTGAATCAATGACAAGACCACAAATTGGTTAGTTTACATAATGTGCAGAAGTATAGAATGAAAAATCTGCAGCATAATTACTGGCAGTTGAATAATGAATAATTTGAGCATGTTCAAACAAGTCCATTAATGTGACACATAAATTCATGAACATTTATGAGCAATTAATATTCTGAAAGTTATTGGAATTGTGTACCTCACATTTTCTTTTCTAAGGTAGAGTTATCTACATGCTGTGACCAAGTTAACTACACCTGACTTTACACTTATATTCCTAATAAATTTAATTTTAATTAAATAATATTTTTAAAATCACAAAGAAACTTAGTGTCCATAAATTGAGATATTATATATATATTTGGAACCACTGGGAGTTGTTCATCAAGACTTTGCACATCTCAAGAACTCAACAGATAAAGATATATCATTAGTTTCCCAACCAGATTGATCCTTAATATTCCAGGAAAATATTTGTAGTAGGTTGAATTATATACTCCAGAAAAAAAATCTTCTTAATCTATTCCTATAGATGTACACCCATTGTAAATAGGGCTTTTTAAAGTTATTTTTAGTAAGGTATAGCCTAACAGAATAAGGTTGGGTCTTATTTCTACTACTAGAGGCTTTATGAAGAGAAAGCCAGGCAGAGAAACAGATGGCAGAACTCAATGGAATCTGGAAGAGAAAGGACAAGGTGTTGTGTGCTCTGTGAATTCTCATGAGACAGAAAAGCCAAGGACCCATGGATTACAGGAATACAGTCAGAACAGCACAGTCTTTGGAGAGAGAGTGTCACCTTGCTAACACTTCAGTTTTGTACTTCTAGCCTCAAAACTGTAAGCCAAAGAATTTCCAGTGTTTAAGCCAACCCAATGTGCGATATTTGTCCTAGCAGCCTGGAAACTAAGAAAATATTTAATCAGATTCTAAAGATAAAGAATAATCTTTTTATTTAAAACATACTGTATTAGTTTGTTAAGCTGCCAAAATGCAATATACTAGAAATGGATAGGCTTTTAAAAAGGGGATTTAATGAGTTAGAAGTTTACAGCTCTAAATTCACAGAAGTGTCCAAATTAAAGTACCAACAAGAGGTTACCTTCACTCAAGAAAGGCCAGTACCATCCAGAACCCCTCTGTCAGCTGGGTAGTCACATGGTTGGCATCTGCTGGTCCCTTGTTCCTGGGGCTCCATTGCTTTCAGCCTTTGTTTCCTGTGAGGGTTCTTCACTTGGCATCTGTGGGCCTTCACATAACTGCTCTAGAACAAAACTCTGGGTTTCATCTATTAGCTTAATATCTGCCAGGGCCAGAGATTTCCTCTTCTCAGGTTCTGGTCATTTCTGTGAGTCCTTGCTTAGCACCCAGGCTAGCTCTGTCTCCATCTCCAAACATCTATATAGGCTCTTTGTCAGCTCTCCAAGCATCAGCATCTGTGTCAGCTCTAAGATTTCTTTAAAATGTTTCCCCACTTAAAACACTCCAGTAAACTAATCAAGACCCACCTTGAATAGGTGGAGTCGCATCTCCATTTAATCAAAGGGTCACACACACAACTGGATGTGTCACACCTCCATGAAGATAATCTAATAAAAAGTTTCCACCCTACTGTATTGAATCAGGATTAGAAGAAATGGCTGCCTCCACAAAATTTGATCAGGATTAAAATATAGCTTTTCTGGGGTACATAATAGCTTCAAACCAGCACAGATAACATCTCAAATAATTTATGCACTGAGTTGAAACAACAACAAAGTAAAAGAAAAAGAAGTGCTGTAATTTCTCTAATGAACTTTGCGATGTCTTAAGATAGTATTTTTAAACAAAAATATAATTAAATTAGAAAGCCTAATATACTTTATTTGCCAACCCTTAATGTTCTTGATTACTTCTGTAAAAAAAAAAACAGCCAAAATTTTTTTTAATAAAGATTTGGACCTGAGAGCAAATCAATATATTTAAGAATTACTGTGATTTAATTTTAAATACAATAGTTTTCCAAAATAGCTTTTATTATGTCATCATATTCAGATTTAGGTGCATAATGTTCAAGGAGCCAGCTTTATTTACTTTTATCATTTCTAGTATACTTTTAAACAGTTTCACCACAGTACAGACTTTTGTGATGGTTTGCAGGTTTTATGGAACCCAGAAAAGGTCCTGTTCTTAAAGCTAATTCATTCCTGTGGTTGTAAACCTATTATGGATGGGACATTTTGATTAGATAATTTCAGTTGAGGTGTGTCCCAGGCAGGTCTTAATCTTTGACTGGGATCCTTTATAAGAGGATGAGAAACAGAAAGACAGAGATGCCAAGAAAGAAAAGGACACATAAGCTGAGAAAGAAAGCCATAGATGGAGAAGCCAGAAGCTGAAAACATTGAAACCCAGGGGTGAAGGGAAAGATCAACACACCTGCCACAGCTGGCCATGTGACAAAGGAGCTGAGGATAATTAGCAGCCTGTCTTCAGAGTCCAGGTGTTGTCTTGATGATGTCTTCATTTGGACAAATTAACCATGTCAAAACTGTAAACTTGTAAATTAATAAATCCCAATTCTTAAGGGCCACTTCATTTCTAGTATGTTGCATTTTGGCAACTTCGGCAACTTAAATCAAAAATGATTTTATCAGTTTTAAAATACACATCCATATTTAAAAGAGTTTTAAAATAACTGGTGGTCTAGTTTGCTAGTTGACAGACTGCAATACATGAGAAACAGAATGGCTTTTAAAAAGGCGAATTTAATAAGTTGCTAGTTTATAGTTCTAAGGCTGAGAAAATGTCCCAATTTTAAAAAGTCTATAGAAATGTATAATCTAAGGCACCCAGGGAAAGATACGTCGGTTCAAGAAGACTGATGAAGTTCAGGGTTTCTCTCTCAAGTGGAAGGGCACATGGAGAACACAGTCAGCTTCTCTCTCATCTGGAAAGGCACATGATGAACACGGTCAGGGTTCCTCTCTCATCTGGAAGGACACAGAGCGAGCATGGCATCATCAACTAACTTCTTCTCCCGGCTTCCTGTTTCATAAAGCTCCCCAGGAGATGTTTTCCTTCTTCATCTCCAAAGCGCGGGCTGATGGACTCTCTGCTTTGTGGTGCTGCAGCATTCTCTGCTCTCTCTGAAATCTCCCTCATTCTCCAAAATGTTTGCTTTTTACAGGACTCCAGAAACTTCTCAAGACCCACCCAAGTGGGTGGAGACGTGTCATCCATCTAATTCAGCTTAACAACCACTCTTGATTAAATCACATCTCCAGAGAGATTATCTGATTACAGTTTCAAACATACAGTATTGAATAGGGATAATTCTGTCTTTATGAATTGGGATTTACATTAAAACATGGCTTTTCTAGGGGACATACATCCTTTCAAACCAGTACATCTGGTTTCACTAAACATGAAAAAAGTTATATAACTGATATATATATTTTTTTTGTTCAAAACCAATGACTAATCTCACTCCAAGAACCATATACATTTTAATACCCATCCCTGGGCCAGATAAATCCTGAAACCTAGAGGGCCCAGTCTCTCCAGAACATCATCTACTTCCATCTTCCCACCCCATATTATTGACAGTCCCTTCCAACATGAAAAAGTTAGAATGACCATGGCTCAAATACCCTTAAAGAGTGGGATAGAAAGCTCAAAGGTGATGGTGGAGTTATACAGAGAAGGTAGGGTTTAACAAACAAACATGATTGCTGAATTATTACATTGATATTCCTTTTAGTCTCCAGTATCTTAGAGCAGCTAGAAGTAAAAACCTAAAATCATGGTATTGTAACCCATAAAAAATCTGAAATCTATTCTACAACTAATTGTTGTGCTGTGCTTTGAAATTATTTCTTTTTTGTATATATGTTATTTTTCACAATAAAAAAGTCGATTGTGATGATAAAAAAATATTTATTTCCTTCTAGCCACCTATATTCTGGAGCAGCCAGAAGGAAAAATCCAAGATGATCATATGGCAGCCCATGACAAACTCTGTGATCTGTCCTGTAAATACTTGTTGGAGAGTGCTTTGAAAACAATTACTTTTTTCTTTCTTTGCTTTGTATATATGTCATATTATACAATTAAAAAAAGATAAAAAAATTTTAACACCCATACGAAAAGCTTGAAAATAATTTATTTTTCTTTATAGTTAAGATATCTGCATTTTCATCAAGCTGTAGCAAAATTTCTTCTACTCTCAAATGAAAGGCATTGCACATGCCACAGGATTTGAATCTCAATTTCAAATTACAAGTTGAGAAAGGTCTCAACTGAAAAATTTTAGTAGAATGATAAGAATATCATGAACTAAATCATAGCTTAAATCTATTTAACATTTATTTCAGATATTCCCCTTTGTTCTGGGAACAAACTGTAAACTCATACAGAAACACACACACAGAAACAAAGTATAAATGATTTTCATGAGCTCATACTTGTTCATGAGGTGGAGGGAAGGGAACAGTAGGGACAAGGGATAAAGTCTGTAACATAGAATAGCTGTGTAATGCATCAGGGACACATAAGATTTTATATGTTAAAATGGGATATTTGATGAATTGATTTTGGAACTGGAAAGTGAAACCAATTGTTTTAGAAATTAACACAGAGCAATTTTAATGAGATAAATTATTATCTGAATCATAATATTTGGTTGCTAACTAGCTAGGTGGCTGGATAGATAAAATGCACAGAGAAAATTCAAGGAGAAGGCTTGCAATAGTGTGGATTAAGTCAATAACAAAGATATAATTTTGGTTGGATTATAAGGTCGATAAAAAATTGGTTTGGCTAGAAGAGAATTTTCTTGTTTGAGAATTTTAAAAGAAAATGGGATTATATAAATAGAGAAGGCTACTTTGTAGAGAACTTGGGTTACGAAATAATAATAATAAGGTTGGCGTTTTTCTGTACTGATGCCAATATAAGGCAAAGTGTTTTGAACCAACAAACAATATGTGTATGATGAATAATAGAAATGGCATTTGAGAAGCTAGAAGATCAGTATGATTGAGCTAATCCAAGTATAAATAAATTTTTAATTATTTTTCTGGCATTGTCCAAGGAAAGGAGAAAAATGTAAGATCTAATTTGGAGAATAATGACATAGACAAAGAATAAAAGAAAACCAGGGAAAAAATAAGAAAATGGAAGCATAACTAATATAATTGGGAATCCAAGAAGGAAGACATATTATAGCAGACAGAAAGAGTAAATTTTAAAAATTTATTTATTTACAAATATAATTGTATTCAACAAACTGTAGAACTAGGTTTTTTAACAGTACATATGCCAATCCAATATTATCAATTATGAAATATATATACATATTTTGGGGATGCAGGGTCTGAGAATCGAATCTGGGTCTCCTGCATGGAAGGCAAACATTCTACCATTGAACCCCCCTGCACCCCAGAAATACATTTTGAATGTAGGAGGAAACACAAGTGACAATCAACCAGAGACTCTCCAGCCTTCTACGATCAATATTAATCCATCAAAGCAAGATTTAGTGGAGGGAAGGGATAATACAATTGTAACTGTTATAAACTATTATACCGAAATATGCATATTCAGAAAAATGTTAAGAATCTCTCAAAGTAAGGAAGTGTTCTTAGTTGAGTAGCCCTCACAGAATAAAATAAAGGACCCTTAAAATTGGGTTGACCTTACCCATACTAAGGAACAGAAAAGAAAAAAAAAATACTATTAAAATGAAAGGCCACCTCAGTACTTGAAAACAGGAACCTAAAACATCATCAAAAATACTCTGCAGCTTGTCACGTCAACCAACACAAATGGAAAGCATGATGATTTTATAGTTTGTAAAAACATGTACTGAAGTAATAGACTGGGTTATATTCTAAAGACTCATATTCTGAAATACTCCAGCAAATCTTGAATAATAATATCATCAATCTCATGGGTATAAGTCAGTGAATGTCACTGTATATCACAGCAAAAGAAAGACAGCACAGCAGCTGGCTGTCAAACTATCAGTATTTAGTGAGGGACAGGAGCATAAATTCCCAACAGGAGATTTTTAGACAGAAAAGTTGGTAAAGTTAATTAAAGGCATTTAATATGTATGAATATATAAAACATGGATGAACAAATAGGCAATTTTAGCATAAGGGTTTAGATGAACTTATATGGTATGTAATACTAAATATTGTAACCCAATCTTAATTAAAACTATTTTTATCAAGTAGTCTATCAGTTTTACAAGTCTAAATTATATATGCATTTTTACTTTTAAATAAAGATTCGTGGTATCCTTTCATAATAGCTTGATATAATTATCTTATAATTACTAGTTACTGTTGTAATTTTTTTTCTAGGTCTCCTGGGAAAAAGAAATTAGGGGTCACAATCATTTATGAGTTACAATATCATGGCTATATATTATAAATGACAGAATGTTCTACACTGATAACTTGAGTTATATAGTTAAAGAAGGCAAAATATATCAAATGGCTTTAAAATATCATCTTTTCCTGGAGAGTAATATTTTCCCAAACAATTACTTTTTTGCTTTTTGACTTTGAAATTTATGCTATTAGTTTTCACAAATTACATTAAAATGTAAGTAAAAATGTAAGTAATAGCCACATATTATCTACATGTATTATAGAATCAGCTCTGTATTAGTTATTTTTTTTTTAATTTCAGGGCAACAAATTAATGGAAACTTAGTGGGTTAGAATAACATCCAAGGCGAGCCACAGTGGCTCAGCAGGCAGAGTTCTCACCTGCCATGCCAGAGACCCGGGTTTCATTTCTGGTGCCTGCCCATGCAAAAAAAGAAAAAACAAAAAACCCATGCATTTACTATCTCACATTTCTGTAGAACATAAGTCCAGGTGGACTTGACTGAGTTTTCTGCCTATGGTCTTACAATTCCAGAATCAAGGCATGGGCTGGACTGGGCCCTTACCTTACCTGGAGGTTGTGGGACAGAATCTGCTTTGATACTCTTTCACATCATGACAGGATCCAGCTCTATGGGTGTGGAATTTGTGCCTTGTTTCCTGGCTTGCTGTAAGTTACAGGTCATTCTTGGCTCCCAGAAGCCACTATCAACTACTTTCCACATAGCCCCATCCATCTTCAAACCAGCTATGGCAGATTGAATCCTTTAGGCATCAAAGTTCTGACTTCCTCTTGTGCCCCCAAAGAAAACTCTACTTTTAAAGGGCTTGTATAAAAGATTATGTTAGTCTCATCCAAATAGTCTCTTCCTTTCTTAAAGTCAACTGTGCCATATATCAAAATCACAAGAGCGATATTTTATCATATTCACAGGTTCCACTCACACTCAAGGAGGAATCAATTATGAAAATGAATATTTATGGAGGTCGGGCGGGCCACGGGGGCTCAGTGGCAGAGTTCTTGAGACCAGGGTTCGCTTCCGGTGCCTGCCCATGCAAAACAAAGCCAAACAAAAAGTTCATTGAGGTCATTATAAAATTGTATCTACCACAGTGATATCAAATGACAGAGAATAATAAGTTAAGAGGGAAAAGTTTATCTTTCGTGTCATATGGATAGTCTAAGGATTTGAAAATCTCTTATTGTTTAGAGAAAGTATTTCAATGTCCAATTATTCAAAGTCTGAAAGAAATAAAAATAATCAGGATAGTGCAAAACAATTTAGGATGAAAAGATAAATAAAAGAATAAAATTACAAATATACAAATAGTGCTATGTCCTTTTATGAAGTATCTATAAATATTAGTTTCTAAGCCATTATACTGAAATCTATGAAGATATTTATTTTCTCTTACAAATAAACACATGTTGATGCAGATGGTGTTTCACTAAAGATTCTCCACCCCTACTGTGATATCTAAGTGTTATCATGTGCAAAATAAAATTGCCTTTATTCAACAAATTAATTGATATATAATTATTTGATTTTAAAACAAATCATGAGACAACCTCATAAGTAGTTTACACTTATTTATTTTAGTGAACTGAAATAAAATATTTGCCAGCATATTATTTATGGTATAATTCTCCTTCTTTGTTTTGAACAAATACAAGGACTTCTTTGATATTTACAGCTGTGAATCAATTTTTCAAATACAACATCACTATCTTGCTTTTCAAGGAATATTAGATGAGAAATATGAGGCTTATGGTCTATCCCCACTATTTAAATCCTGATCAGTAACATGAGAAGGAAAGAAGACTTTTACATACAAAGGTAAGTAAATCAACAACTATTGTCTAATTGGGTGCAAAATACTTAATTTTGAAACTAAGAAAAATAGCAATATCTAATCATGAGTACATAAATGAAAACTGCTAACCATTTACAAGATGCTCATATCAAGAAGCAATGATCTATTTTGGCAGAGAACCCATTAGCTTTCCAACATTTTGATGAAATTTTTAAAATTTCCTCCTTAAATGAGAGCACACAATCTGAATGCTAAGCTATTATCACTCTTAACACTTTCCATGATTATACCATCATGATGTAAACATCTAATGGTTGTTGAGCCTTTAATGACCTTGGACTGATGGAAAATACTACCCATAGATTTTATATGATAACAGTATTCACAAAATACTGCTTTTGTGAAACCAGAAAATTTAAATAATAAAAAAGATAAAATATCATGACTTGCATGTTCCTGGACAATAGCAGAAATCTATTCTGATTAGGATTCAGTCTGGAAGATACTTTTTCATGCACTGGGTATACACATTCTATTACTAAGTATTCAGCATAGGGAAAACTTAAAAGCAAAAGGGAGACATAGTTATATAGCCTAGTCTATACTACAAAAAATAGAATCTAAAACTCAATCAAAAGGAGCTTAAACCACATATTAACATTGGAAAGCAAGACCTTTGGATGAGAGTATTAACAATGATTATACCTCGAGAAATTGAAATGACTTTTGGTTTTTGCATGCAAGCAAATAAGCGGCTTTGCCTCAGAGAAGCAATAACCCAGAAAAGGCTGATTTAGACGAAAATAGCATGGGATACCTAGGAGGAAAAGCAGTCAAGTACATTTTTTAAAAAACAAGTTCAGGCTGCCCATTGCAGAACTAATCTGTTTGTTTGCAGTAAGGTATTGGAAATCAATATTAGAAACATACTATATATTACTTCCAGTCAATCTGTATAACTATGCTCAATCAACTACTTGATGAAATGAATATCTACATCTATCTTCAATGTTGACCCCTGTTTGGGCTTGAGAAACCTATGTTTAAATGTCAAATTTACATCTCAACGTGAAGGCTAAATATACATTTTATATGTAACAATTTCAAAAAGAAGATGTTAGTCAGTTTCCTGGTTATAAAAGTCTGTTTTTTCTGCATCTACATACCAAGGTCACAATGCCATACTAGGTATATAAAATGGCAACTCTTCCCTGCAGCTACCTTTACTTACATTTGACTCTGCTGTCCGCCAAATTGCCAAAGTAATTCCTCATTCCATCACCATCTGAAATGGTATTATATGTTTACGCATTTATTGCATAGCTACCATGCCTTTCTGAGTTGAGAGTGTTCTGTATTGTACCCTACTTACTTCACTGTGCTTTTTTTCTTGTAATTTATTCTGAGCGTAGTGAAGAGTTTTGGCTCATTGTAGTGGCAGCCTTATTGGAGTGCCCTTGCTGAGACTCAAAGAAAAAGTGAAGGGAAATTGTAATGCTTCATGAATAATGCAAGTTTTACCATGGTTTTATATGCCTTCAAGAAATGCTTGGAGAAACAAAAGGTAACGAATAGGTGTCAATTATGGATTGGTAGAGTCATTTGTCATCATGAAAAGCACAGTAAAGATTGGCCAAGAATTGTAAGATGAAATTGAGAAATGTCCAGATAATTCAATAAATTTGAAGGGAAAAAGAAGGCATTTGTCAATATAACATACTAGGAACAGGTCTGTGTCAATAAGATAGGAGAAAAGAAATCATACCAATAGTTTGACTGGAGAGAATTTCTTATAATTTACTTTTAACTAAGTAGGGAGTTGTGACTGTACATTTGAAAAGGGAACACTAGTGTAGCAGGGTGGTCTGAAATGCCAGAAGAAGCTACCATCCCCAGGACTGAAGAAAGAAAGTCAACAAGCTGAAATATTTCACACATAGAAATTTAGAGGAGGGACCTGTGGAGCTTGGACTCAGGCCTCTGAATAAGGCACACTGTTCAGCAGGAGCTTGGGTCTCTGAGTAGGGAATTTGGAGTGCTCTGGCTGAGGCCTGATCTCTTGATAGGATCACCCTGAAGCTGTTTTTCCAAGTATTGGAAAACCTAAAAGTTGGATTCCCTTGTTGCTAAAGAAAGAAGCTAATTCTACGGGAGTGAAGAAGTGTAGCTGGGATTGTGAGCACAGTACCAGCATTCGGACACAACGTCCATAGGAAGCCTACATGAAGAAACATTCCTTCTCCTTGCTCTCCCTTGCATGCTGTCCCTAGAACCCCCTACTGGCAGAGTCTAATGTGGAGATGCTGGCAAAGGAGAAAAGAGGATTGTGGAGCCTTACGCCCAGTATCATAAAGCTGAGTATGGAAGGGAGGGTTTGGAGCAAAGAGACCATAGTCTGATAACTGGTACAACATACATAGAAAAGCCCTCTAACATGATGATTCTTTCTAAGCTCTTGTTTTCAAAATCTCATGTCCATGCTGTGATAAATGTGTGTTTAAGCTATGGAAATAATCTCCTGGTTATTTTCTACAGTCTAGACAGGTTATATTACATGAGCTTTGTTTATTCTCTAAAGATTTGAAAAAGTTAAAAAATAAATAATATGACTTGTAGTCTTGGAAGACTACAATGGATGGTGAAGGCATAGAAATAATATATTGTTAAAGACTTAACATTTGGTGATTCTTTGTAATAAGGTATGATGAGTTATTTTTCAGAGCTTTTTTTGTCCAGGTGATAAATTGGTAATATTTCCTCTTTGACTTTTTGCTTTTCTGTATTTACCAGATTGTCCATGCTTAAAAAAACAACACATAATACAAATTGCAATCAGAAAATGACACCTTTGTGCTAAAGGACAAATAATGGTGGAAAAATACATGCAGTACTTATAAAAGCTAAGAGTTAGCATTCATAATATTTTATTAAAATGTTTGAGCTCATCATATTTTAAGCTCATATAGAGCAAAAATAAACGGAGGAACATTTCAATATAAAAATGAGTAAAGGACAGAAACAGGCATGTTTCAGAACCCAAAATGCTGATCAAACATAAAACTGACTGAACCTCAAGAATAATCAAGAAAATGGAAACTCAAACAAGGAGATACTGCTTTTCAAAAGAGTTACTCTCATACTAGTAAGAATGTGGAGAGCAGTCATAGTTTGTTTATGAGCAGATGACCTATACAGTTGCACAGCGGCCGTTTATTAGAATAAATTTCTGCTTGGAACAATACTCAACTTTCCCCATTTGAAAATATTAATAATTTTGAATAAGGAGACACACATTTTCATTTTGCACTTAGCCCAAAGTATGTTATTAGTCAGAGTATTTGAATAAAAATATATTTTATATATTGTAAACATTATATAATACATATGTGTGTATAAACATACATTCTACACATACATATGTTGCATATATGTCTTATATTTATACACACATCCCTATATCTATGAATAAACAAAAATAACTTCAAACTATATTCTTTTTGCTAAAATGTCATTGTCTATTAGATTTTAATACCTACGATTTGGCTTTCTTCTGAGTTCTTAATTCCAGTTTTAACTTCCAAATTTAGTGAGACTGCCACAAGCTCTTGGTTAAAAAGTGTATCAAATATAGAGCCTACCTCAATGGAGTGTATTATCTCTAGGATTGGTCCTTCAAATCCTAGATGACTTGATTTCCTCCATGCATTTAAATCATTTTTTTTTCATTTGCCCCTCTGTAATATGAATCAGAAGTCATGGTATTTTATGTATTTTAAATTCCCATCCATGAATGTGGAAATATTAACTTTTTTTCTCTCCTATGACCCATGAGTCCCTTACCTGTTCTTGAATGACTTATCTGAGATCTTGCATTATTAGGAAAAATTGCCAACCACTTCTCTCACATTTTTGATGAATTAATATACGTTATTAGGATTTATATTTGCTTACTTCTCTCACTAGTTTCAATTCCATATTGTATACTCTATGACACCAAAATCACTAGTTTTGAACGATTTTCATTAATTTCTTTGTTAACAGATAAACATCTTTACAGCTTTATTTTTTTTTCCAGAAAAGAACACTGGTTCTATATTCTTATTTTATTTTGGGGGTTACGGTGCATGGTCCGGAAATCGAATCTGGGTCTCCCACATGGAAGGCGAGCATTCTACCATTGAACCACCTGTACACTTTCTATATTCGTTTTAAAAACATTACAAATCTGAGAAAAGCTTTTTGTTTCCCCTACACGTAAATTCAATTGAGTCTGATTAAGTATTCAATTGAGTCTGATTAAGCATCTTAAATTATATGCTTTTCAAAGTTCTATAACTTTTTTCCAGTATCCACTTGCATTTGGCTTAAAAGGAACCTATAAGGTAAATTTTAGCTTAGGTCTTTGGAAGGTCAACTTTATAAACATATTTAGTTATGAATATAATATTTGGCTATTATATTTTCCAAACTGGTTAAATATAGTACTTTTTATTAAATTTAAACTTATAAACAGGATATATTTTATTATTTATTTATATCCACTCATTTTCAGCTCAGCACACTTGATGTTTTTGTTAAGAATGTTAATTATTATAATATATAAACATAAATACTATTTATGATCCATTGTATTATTTTCTTGTGGGAAACATAATTTATAGGTTAACCTAAAATTTTCCTACAGAATGTTGATATTTCCCACCATTTGATCAATGCAATGTAGTATTTAAAAGCATGGTTTTTAGAGACTGAATATCTGGAATAAAATTAAAGTTTTCTACTTACTTGCTGGGTGATTGTGTGCAAATATTTTAACCTATAGGCAACTCCTTTTTTGTGTGAAATTAAGGTGATAATATTCATAGTAATAATTATAATAATAATGTTTTGGCTATTAAATTACTTTATGTATGGTATGTGAATTAGAACATTATCTGACAGACAATAATCACTCCACAAATATTGTTTATTATTATTATTATTATTTGTACCTATGAGTTTAAGTTTTCCAGCTATTCTGCAATACCATATAGGATTTTAGTGCCCCTAGTAGTTAATTTAGTTGATGTTTTAATTTCCTGGGCTGCTCAAGCAAATACAAATGCAATGGTTTGGCCTAAAAAAACAGAAATGCATTAACTTACAGTTTTGAGGCTCAAAGTCTAAATCGCAACACCATCAAAGCCCAAAGACTGGCATATTGTGTCTGACTGCCAGTGATCCTGAGGTCCTCTGTCAGGACAAGTCTTTCCTGTGACAGATCTTTCCTGTCACATGGAAAGGCACATGACACAACCTCCTAGTATCTCCCTTCTCTACTAGGTTCAGCTTCATGTCTCCTGTAGACTTCTCTCACTCTGTCTGGATTTCATCCTCTTACAAAGGACTCCAGTAATAGGATTAAGACCCATTCTGTTTGAGGTGGGATACACCTTAACAGAAGTAGTCCCATCAAAAAGTCCTACTTAGAATGGGTTCACATACATAGGAATTGATTATATTTAAGAACATATTTTTCTGGAATTCATAAAGTTTCAGGCCATCATAATCTACTATCTGGACCAAAAAATGACATGTTCTTTCCATATGCAAAATGCATTCATTTCATCAACATATACCAAAAGCCTTAAGTCCTATTAGAAACAATGCTAAGTCAAAATATCATCAGAAGTGATTGTGGGTGTGGTCTGTCCTGTGACACAATTCCTCTCTGTCTGTGGACCTGTGAAAGCTAGAAAACAAGCTATATGCTTCAGATATACAATGGAGGATAAACATAAAGAGAAATTTAAAGGAAATTAAATTTAAAGGAAATTTAAAGGACCTATGGCCCAAACAATTCCCAAACCCTGTAGGGCATAC
This sequence comes from Myrmecophaga tridactyla, assembly GCA_004026745.1. Taxonomy (NCBI): domain Eukaryota; kingdom Metazoa; phylum Chordata; class Mammalia; order Pilosa; family Myrmecophagidae; genus Myrmecophaga; species Myrmecophaga tridactyla. The sequence goes on from PVIY010021349.1 coordinate 40,526, forward strand.
TCCATTAGATTTCAAGGTCTGCATGTCTTCCAGGAAATTATATTTTGTCCTCCAAGCCTGTTGGGGTAGTGGTCTCACACTTTCCAAGTGCTTGTGCTCTCCTCAAACACTGAGCTGAGGGCTCATACCTCTCCAAGCATCAGGATGGTACTAGACTCTTCAAAATTCCACTCTCCTGGGACCATCTCTGAATATTGCATTGGCACCATACATTCTTCCTGAACAATGTGGTAGAAGGTCTATCCTTTCTCAGCACAGTGACAGACTCAAATTTTCCACACACATGGATTACTTCCTCTCTTGGCCTGAGAAGATATTTTCCGTCTAGATCTCAGCTTCTATGGTTCTGCACTTGAACTGATTTTTCTTTCAGTTTGTCTCCTCTCTGCCCCTTTTAATTCAATGGCAAAAAATTGTGTACATTTTTGTTCATACAAATTATGCAAAACACTTGTGGATTTTGCACATAGTACACAAGGTTCCAAACCATCAGACCAAAGAGCATTCACAAAGAACAAACACCACGGATCCTTCCTGGATGGCTGAATGTCCAACCCTGACTTCCACAGAAATTGTTGACTTTAAAACCTCATTTGCAGTACTGCTTTCTGGGCCCTAAATTTTCCAGAAATCCAGAATATTCCAAACCATCTATTTATGGTTTCTTTGTGCCCAGGAGTTCAATTCTCAGTTTATCCCTTTCCTTTTGCATTTTATTATAGGATGCAAAGAGGAATAAGGCTGTATTTTCCACATTTAGTTTAGAAGCCTCTTCAGTTAAATATTCAAGTTAATCATTTTCAAGTTCTGCTTTGCATCTGACATCAGAACACAATTTTGCCAAAATTCTCTGACATTTTACAACAAGGCTCACCTTTTTTCCAGTTTCCAATAACATTTTCATCATTTCCTTCTGAAGCATCACCAGAATTATTGTTAGCATCTGTCATGGTTAGGGACACGGTTCAACTTGGCCAAGTTGTGGTACCTGTTTATCTGATTGGGCAAGCGCTGGCCTGTCTGTTGCAATGAGGACATTTCACAGGATTAGGTCATGAGCACATCAGCTACATCCACAGCTGAATCCATTTGTAATCAGCCAAAAGGGAGTGTCTTCTGCAATTAGTGATGCTAAATCTAATCATGGGAAGCCTTTTAAGGAGAACTCAGAGGAGAGAGGCCCCATTCCTGCTTCGGCTGGTGAGCCTCTCCTGTGGAGTTCATCCAGACCCTCCATCGGAGTC
>PVIY010021350.1:0-42525 GCA_004026745.1 Myrmecophaga tridactyla
TGAATTGTTCCTTTTATTAGTACATAGTATCCTTCTTTGTGTCTTTTAACTGTTTTACATTTGAAGTCTAATTTGTTGGATATTAGTATAGCTACTCCTGCTCTTTTCTGGTTGTTATTTGCATGAAATATCTTTTCCTAACCTTTCACTTTCAACCTATGTTTATCTTTGGGTCTAAGATGTGTTTCCTGTAGACAGCATATAGATGGGTCCTGTTTTTTAATCCATTCTGCCAGTCTATGTCTTTTTATTGGGGAGTTCAATCCATTAACATTTAGTGTTATTACTGTATGGATAGTACTTTCTTCTACCGTTTTGCCTTTTGGATTTTATATGTCATATCTAATTTTCCTTTTTTCTACATTCTTCTCCACACCTCTTTCTTTTGTGTTTTCATATCTGTCTCTAGTGCTCCCTTTAGTATTTCTTGCAGAGCTGGTCTCTTGGTCACAAATTCTCTCAGTTATTTTTTTGTCTGAAAATGTTTTAATTTCTCCCTCATTTTTGAAGGACAATTTTGCTGGGTATAGAATTCTTGTTTGGCAGTTTTTCTGTTTTAGTAATTTAAATATATCATCCCACTGTCTTCTTGCCTCCATGGTTTCTGCTGAGAAATCTATGCATAGTCTTATTGGGTTTCCCTTGTATGTGATGGACTGCATTTCTCTTGCTGCTTTCAAGATCCTCTCTTTCTCTTTGACTTCTGACATTCTGATTAGTAAGTGTCTTGGAGTACGTCTATTTGGATCTATTCTCTTTGGGGTACACTGCACTTCTTGGATCTGTAATTTTAAGTCTTTCATAAGAGTTGGGATATTTTCAGTGATAATTTCCTCCATTAGTTTTTCTCCTCCTTTTCCCTTTTCTTCTTCTTCTGGGGCACCCACAACATGTATATTTGTGCATTTCGTATTATCATTCAATTTCCTGAGTCCCTGCTCATATTTTTCCATTTTTTTTCCCTATAGTTTCTGTTTCTTGTCAGATTTCAGATGTTCCATCCTCCAGTTCACTAATCCTATCCTCTGCCTCTCGAATTCTACCATTGTAGGTTTCCATTGTTTTCTTCATCTCTTTTACTGTGCCTTTCATTCCCATAAGTTCTGTGATTTGTTTTTTCAGATTTTCCATTTCTTCTTTTTGTTCATTCCTTGCCTTCTTCATATCCTCCCTCAATTCATTGATTTGGTTTTTGATGAGGTTTTCCATGTCTGTTCGTATATTCTGAATTAATTGTTTCAGCTCTTGTATCTCATTTGAACTGTTGGTTTGTTCCTTTGACTGAGCCATATCTTCAATTTTCCTGGTGTGATTTGTTATTTTTTGCTGGAGTCTAGACATTTAATTACCTTAATTAGTTATTCTGGAGATTGCTTTCACTTCTCTTACCTAAGGTTTTCTTGCTGGATGAATTTGTTGCCTATCTGTTCTTTGACATTCAGTTCAGCTTTTTCTGGACCTCTAACTTAGGTTTTGTTTAACAGAGGAGAATTTTTTGGATCTTGTTTCCTGCCCTGCTTGTATGGTGCCTTTCCCCCCCACCCTTAGGAGGGTCTACGTAGGTATTATAGACCCCAGCTGGGTTTTCCCAGACTAAACTGGCCTCCTATCTGGGGGAAGGAGTCACCTACTTTAGTTTTCCCTGAGGGTGAGACCCAGCAAGTTGAAAGACTTTCCTGTGAAGTCTCTGGGCTCTGTTTTTCTTATTCTGCCCAGTATGTGGCACTTGTCTTCCTGTGGGTCCCACCAGCATAAGATGATGCGGCATCTGTAACTTTGGAAGACTATCCTTGCTGGGGGCATGGTGGAGACAGAGGAGAGGTTGTAGGCTGGTTTTAATGGCTTCAAATTACCAAGCCCTGGGGTCTGAATTCCCTGAGGGAGGGATTCCACCTGAGTTGGGCTTCACCTCTCCCCTGGGGAAGGCACAGGCTTGAGACAAGCCCTGAAGAATCTTGTTTCTGCCTATGCCTGGGGTAGTTGCAGCCTGAGAAGTATCCAAAGGCAGTATCTGTATCCAAAGGCAGTCAAGCCTTTATAGAAACACAGCCACAAAAACCTCTGTCTCTTTTCTTTCTTTCTTTTTTCATTAGCCCAATGAGTTACCTCCACTTTGACCAGGTTCACCTAAGCTGGGGGCCTATTTTTAGTAGTCAGAATTTGTTAATTAATGCCACAATTGGTGTTTGGTTGGACTCAGCCCCTGCTGCTGTTAAAGTCTCTTTCCTTTCCCTCTGGGAAACAGCCTGTGGGGGAGGAGTGCCAGCCTCCACGGCTTGAGGAACTCACGGTTCTGGGGAGGCTCGCAGCTGGTCCAGCTAGTCCAGACTGGGGTACGCTATGTGTCCAGTCACTGACAAGTCTCCAGGAGCTGTTCTGTACTGTTTCTGGTTCTTAAGTAGTTGTTCTAGAGGATGAACTAAAACACACACATTGCTAAGCCACCATCTTGGCCCCCAAATTGCCCACACTATCTAATTTAACTTGTATAGTCAGCTTATTCAAATACCATAATTACATGGAACGATGATAGGGAGTGACACCTTGTTGGTTTGTACTGGTTGGTGTGATGCCCCGATACATGCCAGAGTAAGCTGGGCAGAAGATTAAAAGTTATTTGTAAAATCCACTTGAGGAACTATGGAAAAAAGTGGAAATATTAAATTTCCTCACTTGGGGAAGCCCTGATATTATCAGTAGCATAGAGGACTGCGAATTTGATGGGATAGGCCCTCTATCTTGGGGCTTGCTCTAATTAAACTTATTCCTGCAAAGGAGAAGCTAAGCCTACTTATGATTATGTTTAAGAGTCATTCCCAGAGAACCTCTTTTTTTGCTCAAATGTGGCCTCTTTTTCTAAGCCAACTCTGCAGGTGAATTCACTGCCCTCCACCATGGGATTTGACTCCCAGGGGTGTAAGTCTCCCTGACAATGTGGGACAGAGGACTGCTGGGGATGAGCCTGGCCCTGGCACTGTGGGAGTAAGAAAGACTTATTGACCAAAAGGAAGAAGATAAATGAAACAAAATAGTTTCAGTTGCTGAGAGATTTCAAATAGAGTCAAGAGGTCTTCCTGGAGATTATTCTTATGAAGTATCTAGATATCCCTTTTCAGTTTTTGGTGTATTGGAGTAACTAGATGGAAATACCTGAAACTGTGAACTGTAACTCAATAGCCTTGATTCTTGAAGATGATTAAATAACTATAAGGCATGAATATGTGATTGTGAAAACCTTGTGACTGACACTCCCTTTATCCAACATATAGATAAGTGAAAAAAAAAAAAAGACAAAAAATTAAACAATAGGGGAGTAGGGGGTTTATGGGATGTTTGGGGTGTTTTTTTTTTTACTTTTATTTTTATTGTTTTTAGAGTAATGTAAGTGTTAAAAAGTCTACTGTAATAATGAAGGCACAGCTTTATGGTGATACTGTGAAACATTGATTCTGTACTTTGGGTGATTATAGCTCAATAAAAAATCATTGAAGGAAAAAATGATTGTTAGCTTGATAAAAATGGGAAAAAACTTAAGCACTTTACAGTAGTAGATAAAAAATTATGAAAAAGTGCTCAGTGTCATTAGTCAAGAGGGAAATAAATATTTAAACAACAATGAGATGCTGGAAATTTCTGCATTTTGATCTGTGTGGTGATTACATAGGGGTGAAGTAGTATAAATATATATCACTGAACTTCACCATATCTGTCTACTTTATATGAATTATTCCTCAACAAAAAAAAATGACAAATCCCCAAGCTGGAGAGTGAGGCTGACTCTAATAAGATAAAATTTAAGAGGGATAAATATGAGGTGAGTTCAAATTTAATTTCTAAAGCAGAGGAGGAGAAGACAAGTGTAGTGCAGCTGGTTTGAAAAGGCTTAGAGATTAAGGCAACAGTAAGAGCACTATTTGCCAGAAAAGCCAAAACAAAGGTGAAAGCATTTGCCATCATGTCATATAATGGGTAGTTGAAGAAAATGGAGATGGTTAGCTAAGGGATGAATTAGGGAGAATAAAACAACCATATAAGAATATATGAAAAAGTGTTATGGAACAGAAGGATTAAACTTTTATTAAGTTTTGAATGAATCTAAAGAACAGGTATAAGACTGGTGTGTGGAAGACACACAGAAATGAATTGTTATTCAATTTGATGAATAGCTTCCTAACCAAGTATCAATAAATAGTATGGGCTATCCTAGAAGGAAGTGATTTGCCACATGATGGAGATATTCCTCGGGGTCTGGATAGCCTTTGCTGCTATGACAGGGTACTAAAAGGAATGTTTTCCTACTCTGTTGGAATAGCAGCTTAGACCCAGAGCTGAGGACGAGATGTGCTTAGTACTCCTCATACTGAAATAGCTCCCCTTAAGGTTACTGGGAATATGCAGAAAGAATCCTATAAAAATTAGTCACCTCTACTGCTGCAGGAAGGTGATAGAATGGCATATAATGACCTAATCATATTTGGGAGGAGTGCACTGATGTAGTGAGAAACTACTTCTCCATCCCCAAAGGGCAGGGGAAGAGGGTTCCTTTCTATCTCTGTAGCCAGAATGCAATGGGTAGCTCCAGAAGAACATGCCATTTATAAATTTAGTCTAAATATTTAGACTGAATTATCATAATTCAGTATAAATTTAAACCCCTATAAGACATAATTGTTATTGTCTTTTATAGTCAGTATTCATATATTTACTTACATATGTACTCTTTTGCTTTTCATTCATTTTGGCATCTCTGTGTTACTATTTGTATTTGCTTTTTTTTCTACCAAAAGAGTTTCTTTTAGTATTTCTTTTGATACTATTCTATTTGTGAAATATTTTCTATTTTTTATTTGTATGAAAATGTATTTTATCTTGTCTTAATAATTGAAGGATATTTTCACTGAGTCTAGAATTTTGGCATTTTGAAGAAATTGTTGTTTTTGGATTCCACAGCAATTCTTCAGTTTTTGGATTGCAGAGCTTAGCAGTTTTACAGTTACTTGTTTGCAAGAAATGAGTCTGTTTTCCTTTGGCTGTTTTAAGATATTCTTTTGTCATTTCCAAGATCTTTATTATTATGTACATAGGTTGAGATGGGTTTTCCTGTTATTTATCTGCTTGGGTATGTGTAAATATCTTCTTAAGATATTTATCTGAAGAAGATATTCTTTAAAAGTACTTGTGATTTAATTTTTTTATAGTTTTGAGTAGTTCTTGACCATTATTTCCTCAAATATTTATTCAGTTATTTCTCTTCTTTCTTTATCAGATTTCATTTACTCTATGTTGAATCTTTTCACCAGGTACCATGTGTTTCTTAATTTATTTTTCTGTATTTCCTTCTTTTTTGTTTTTACATGCTTAAGTCTTTATATATTCTGCTAAACTACTTTTCTAGTCCAGTGATGCTCTCTTCATTAGTAACTAGTCTTTGGTAAAGCCCATCTATTGACTTCTAAAGTGTGAACACTTTTAGCTCGAGACCTTTTATTTGATTAGTTTTATACATTCTAGTTCTCTGATTAGACTTTCTACATTGTCATATATTTTCTTGAACATATTAATCACAGTTACTTTTAAGTATATATCTGATATTTCCAATATTTTTATTTCTGTTGTTTTTCTCTTATTTTTTGGTAATTTTGTTTCCACTTCTGGAATCCATGATGATTTTTAAATTAAATTTCAGCCTTCGAGTGTGAAAAATTCTACAGATAGTTTGAGACTCTGGTTGAGTTTATCATTCTCTAGAGACAACCTACCTTCTGGAAGGCAGATTGGCTAGAGCCAAATTACCTTCATCCAATCTGAGACTTAGCTAAGTAGAAATTGATTGTTAGTGTTTGTGAGAGCTAATATGTTTCTAGTTAGTCTTTATTCCTATAGTATAACCCTTCAGTGGACCCACTTGAAACTTTGGATGCATTACCAGGGCACCTTCTCCTTTGGCTGTCTTAAGCTCTAGTTTTTTCTCTTTAGAAAAAAACTCTGCTTAGCTTTTTGAATTTTTGGTCACTATGCATAATTCTGAAAATTTCTTGAGTTGAGAAGCTGAGTTGAATGTTGATTTAAACTCTCTGAACTTCATTTTGGCAAAGGGTCTTGACTCATCAGATCCAGGCTGTCTTGGTAGCTCTCTGGCTTGCATATAGTTTGTTTGAACATTCTATCCAACTTTTCTGATTGTTGTCATTAGGTCTGATATAAGCTATATCAGCAAACAGGATTTTGCCTGAGTTTTAATAACTGATAGTAACCAAAATTGACCTGAATATTTTGGATTCTATTCCAGATGTCATTGATGAGCAGGAAAAGGAATCCAATAGAGCATAATTGAAATCAGTGATTAGAAAACATAAAATGGTTCATATTAATATCTCACCAAGCAGAGACTTCATAAGAAACATTATATGTGAAGACCTTGTATAAGGGATTCTAGAACCAAACTGATGATCAGATAGATGGTTTATAGTGGCTCATCACAACTTTGATATGCTGTGATTTAATGCTGTGAGTTTATTCCATATTGGAATAATTAAGAAAGGTTTTAAGGAAAAGGAAATTGAATTGACTTTGAAAGATGGGAAAGGTAAGATATGTGGAAATAGGATGACTTTGTAGATGAAGGGGGTGCCATGCATAATGGCTTAGAAATGAAATATGCTTGAAATGTTGGGAAGAGAATAGGTAGACATTTTGGCCTGCAGATCAAAGTCAGTGTAGGAGATATGGCTTGAGTAGGTTATGGAGGAGGAATTCCATGTATAGTGTGGGGGAAGACTTCTTGTTAAATGTGATTGAGTCAAGTTGTCAGTTGATTAGTTTTAAAAAGTTAGCTAATGTGGGGAATCATAAAAATGAAACCTACAGACTGAAATATTGTTCTACTTAAAACACATAAAATGTTCATTTATTTGCCATCCTCTGATATTGGGCTAAAAGTATGGTTCTGCTGATTGGAGTTCATTATTGCCTTGCTTTCATAAATGTACCCTTAATATATCATTTATGTCTTTGAGTTTTAATCACTTTAAAGTAGTGCAAATTTTAAAGAAAATTACAAAACAAGTTGAGTGCATGCATTTGGATTTTTACAATGTTTTCATCCATCTTTTGCATTTGTTTTATATTTATTTCAAACCAATTGCAATTTGTGACCAGTTTTATGAGTTTTCTCAAACATTCAAATTAGTTAGTGTTAGAACCAGTGGTTTTCTTTAATCATAATTTATATTTAATTTATTAAAATAGTATTTAATTAAAATATATAATTACAATTAAAAGTACAACCAGCATAAACAGGATTAGGAATAAATATATCAGACTCATAGCAAACATAAAACCTAGCTGGTGATTGTGTAAGTAGTTAAACTGTTAAACTGCAGTTAAACTGTAGATATGATTAAGAGGAATTGATAATTTACTGTATTAAAGTAGTAAAAAGAACTGAGACAAACAAGTATAAGTGATCTCAACGAAAGAGGTCCTATTTTGTTAGCTCTCTCTCCCATCACCCATTACAACCTCTCATTATTTTTTAAGGACATCTTCCTAGTATGACTTAATCTTGTTTATGGCCACCAAAGAATTAAAAATGAGGCATAAACTGACAAAGAATTGGGGATGCCTTATTCAGACATTGTTGAATTTTTAGAATATTTATATCTATTTATCTATACTTATTCAATATACAGTTAACATAGATATGAAGACAGATGATCTTAGCAGAGTGGAGGGAAGGAAATTTGACTAGATTATTGTCAAAATGATTCCTTTCTTTTCCTTTACTCTCCCTGTGGCAATAGAACCACAGTAGACATATGTGGTTCTGTCAGCTGGGAAGTCGTATGACTGGCATCTGCTAGCCCCTTGCTCCTGGGCTCCATTGCTTTCAGCCTCTCTTTCTGTGAGGATTCCTAACTTGGTTTCTCAAGGGCTGGTCTTCATCTCTTGGCTTCCCTTGGGACTCTCCAAGTTCTGACTTGCTTAACATCTCATGGCAACATCTACTAAGCTCCAAGTATCTCCAAACATCTGTGTCTCTGTTCTCCAAGTGTCAGCATCTGTCTCACTCTGCTCTGAAGTCTTTGTCAGCTCTGTCATTTCTGAGTTTCTCCAAGATTTTTTCCCCCCTTTTAAAGACTCTAGTAAACTAATAAAGATCCACTTGGAATGGGGGGAATCACATCTCCATCTAGTCAAAAGGTCATACCTACAATTGGGCATGCCACATCTCTATGGTAATAATTAATCAAAGGTTTCCAACCCACAGTACTGAATCAAGATCAAAAGAAATGGCTGCACCTCCAAGACTTGACCAGGATTAAAACATGGCTTTTGTGGGGTACATAATGTCTTCAAACCAGCACACCACTATAAACATCAGTTTGCAAATGTCTTTTCATGATCCTGCATTCAGTTTTTCTGAGTATTTACCTAATAAAGGGACTGCTGGATCATATGGCAATTCAATACTTAGCTTTCTGAGGAACCATTAAACTGCTTTCCAGAAAGGCTGCAGCATTCCCCCACCAACAGTGGATAAGTTTATCTCTTTCTCCACATCTGCTCTAGCACTTATCATTTTCTGTTCTTTTTTTTTTTTTATAATGGCCATTCTAGTAGGTGTGAGATGATATCTCATTGTGGTTTTGATTTACATTTACCTAAGAGCTAGTGAATTTGAGCAACTTTTCCTATGCTTTGGAGTCATTTGTATTCCTCTTTGAAAAAGTGTCTATTCATGTATTTTGCCCATTTTTAAACTGAGCTGTTTATCTTTTTGTTGTTGAGTTGTAAATTTTCTTTATATATTCTAGATATTATACCCTTATCTGACCTGTTTCCAAATATTGTCTCCGATTGCATAAGCTGCTTTTTTACATTCCTGACAAACTCCTTTGATGTGCAGAAGTATTCTATTTTGAGGAGATCCCATTTATCTATTTCTTCTTTCATTGCATGTGCTTTGGGTATAAAGTCTAGGAAACCACCTCTTACCACAAGATCTTTAAGTTATTTCCCTACATTTTCTTCTAAAAGTATTATGGTCTTGGCTCTAATGTTTAGGTCTTTGATCCATTTTGAGGTAATTTTTGTATAATGTGTGAGATAGGGTTCCTCTTTTATTTTTTTGGATATAAATATCCAATTTCTGAGAACCATTTGTTAAAGATGTTGCTCTGTCATAGTTGAGTGGACTTCACTGCCTTATCAAAAATCAATTGTCTGTAGATGAGAAGGCCTATTTCTGAACACTCAATTCTATTAATTGATTATTATATCTATTCTTATGCCAGCACCACACTGTTTTGACCACTATAGTTTATAATATGCTTTAAAGTCAGGTAATGTGAGACCTCCCACTTCATTTTTCTTTTTCAAGATAATTTTTTAGCTATTTGGGGCAAGGGCACCTAAAGAATAAATTTGATTATTAATTTTTCTATTTTTGTAAAGTAAATTGTCAGGATTTTTAATTGGTATTGTTTTGAATCTATAAATCAATTTGGGTAGAAATGACGTCCTAAGTATATTTAGTCTTCCAATCCACAAACAAAGTAAGCCCTTCCATTTATTTAGGTCTTCCTTGATTTCTTTAAGTAATGTTTTGTGGTTTTTCTGTGTATCGGTCTTTTATGTCCTTGGTTAAATTTATTCCTAAATATTTGATTTTTTTGTTTGCTATTGTAAATGGAAATTTTTTCTTGATTTCTTCCACATATTGCTCATAACTAGTGTATAGAAACACTACTGATTCTTGCATGTTTCTTGTATCCTGTCACTTTTCTGTAGCTCTGGTAGCTTTGCTGTAGATTTTTTCAAGATTTTCTACATATAGGATCATGGCATCTGCAAACAGTGAAAGCTTTACTTCTTCCTTTCCAATTTGGATGCCATTTATTTCTTTTTCTTGCCTAATTGCTCTAGCTAGCATTTCCAGGGCAATGTTGAATATGTGGTGACAATGGGCATCCTTGTTTTGTTCCTGTTTTTAGAGGGAAAGCTTTCAGTCTTTCTCTATTGAATATGATGTCAGTTGTGGATTTTTTTAGTATCCCCTTTATCATGTTGAAGAAGTTTCCTTTTATTCCCAATTCTTTGAAATATTTTCATCCAGAAAGGACATTGAATGTTGTCAAATGCCTTTTCTGCATCAATTGAGATGAGCATGTGATTTTTTCCCCTTTGATGTTGCGTATTACATTAATTGATTTTCTTGTATTGAACTATTCTTGCATAGCTGGAATAAAACCCAGTTGGTTATGGTATATAATTATTTTAATGTGCTACTGGATTCAGTTTGCAAGTATTTTGTTGGGATTTTTGCATCTATATTTACTTATAAGGGTTGGCCTGTAATTTTCTTTTCTTATAGTATCTTTGTCTGGCTTTGGTATTAGAGTGATGTGGCTTCATAGAGTGAGTTAGGTAGCTTCCTCTTCTTCAAATTTTTTGAAGAATTTGAGCAGTATTGATACTAATTCTTCCTTGAATATTTGGTAGAATTCCAATGTGGAGCCATCTGGTCCTGGGCTTTTCTTTTTTGAGAGGTTTTTTTTTTTTTCTCTTTATTTGTCATTGTTTTGTTGAGGTCTTCTATTTTTTTCTCGAGTGAATATTGGCTTTTCATGTTTTTCTAGGAAGTTGTCCATTTCATCTCTGTGGTCTAGTTTGTTAGCACATAGTATCCTCTCATTATCTCTTTATTTATGCAGGGTCAGTAATTCTGTCCCCCCTCCCATTTCTGATTGTTTTTATTTGCATCCTCTCTCTTTTTTCTTTGTAAGCCTAGCTAAGGGTCCATCAATTTTATTGATTTTCTCAAATTACCAACATTTGGTATCATTGATTCTCTATTGTTTTCATGTTGTCAATTTCATTTACTTCTGCTCTAATCTTTGTTCTTTCTTTCTTTCTATTTGCTTTGAGCTTAGTTTGCTGTTCTTTCTATAGATCTGTGTTAGTTAGATTCAGTTGTCAACTTGGCCAGGTGAGCATACCTAGTCTTGTTGCTGCGGACATAAGCCAATGGTATGTGAACCTCAGCTGTTGCTAATTACATCTGCAGTCGGCTAGGAGGCGTGTCTGCTGCAATGAGTGACATTTGACTTAATTGGCTGGTGCTTAAATGAGAGAACGCAACATAGCACAGCCTAAGCAGCTCGGCATTCCTCATCTCAGCACTTGCAGCTCAGCCCAGGCCTTTGGAGATGGAGAAAGAAGTCACCCCGGGGAAAGTTGTTGGAACCTAAGGGCCTGGAGAGAAGACCAGCAGAGACCATCTTGTGCCTTCCACGTAAGAAAGAGCCTCAGTGGAAAGTTAGCTGCCTTTCCTCTGAAGAACTGACAAAATAAATCCACTTTTATTAAAAGCCAATCCGTCTCTGGTGTGTTGCATTCCAGCAGCTAGCAAACTAGAACAGATCCTTCAGAAGAGCAGGTAAGTCCTCAATTTTTGTTCTTTCTTCTTTTTAAATATAGGTGTTTATGGAAATAAGTATCCTTCTCAGCACTGTCTTTGCTGCATCCCATAAGTTTTGATATGCTGTGTTCTCATTTTCATTTGCCTTGAGATATTTACTGATTTGTCTTATATATTTTTTCCTTGATCCACTGTTTAAGAGTGTGGTTTTTAACCACCACATATTTGTAAATTTTCCTGCCTTCTGCTTGTTATTGATTTCCAATTAAATTCTATTATGATCCAAGCAAGTGTTTTGTATAATTTCCACTTGCTTTGTGACCCAACTGGTGGTATATCCTGGAGAATGATTCATGTGCAAATGTGTATCCTGCTCTTGTAGGGTGCAGTGTCTGAAAAGGTCTTGTCATATTAATCAATATCTCAATTTCCTTATTGATCCTCTGTCTAGATGTTCTATCCAATGATGAGAGTGGTGAATTGAAGTCTTCAAATATTTTTGTAGAGGTGTCTACTTCTCCCTTCATTGTTGTCAGTGTTTGCCTCATGTATTTTGAGGCACTCTGGCTTGGCTTATAAACATTTATGATTGTATGTCTTCCTTATGAATTGTGACTTTTATTAATACATAGTGTCCTCCTTTTTCTCTTTTAATTGTTTTACACTTGACATCTAATTTGTTTGATATTAGTATAGCTACCCCTGCTTTTTTCTGGTTGTTGTTTGCATGAAATATCGTTTTACGATCTTTTACTTTCAACCTGTTTTCTTTTCCTAGGATCTAAAGTGAGCCTCTTGCAGACAGCTTATGGATGGGTCCTGTTTTTTAATCCATTCTGCCAATCTATTTCATTCAATTGAGTAGTTTAATGCACTAACATTTAATATTATTACTGTAAAGGCAGAACTTTCTTATACCAGTTTGTCTTTTGGATTTTTTATGTCATGTCTTATTTTTTCTCTTTCTACCCTTTTAGTTACCCTTACTGAGAATCTTCATTTCTGCACTCTTCTTCAATCCTCTCTCTCCTGTCTTTTTTTATCTGCCTCTATTGCTCCTTTTCCTACCTGCAGGGCTCTGGTAGAACAGGTCTCTTGTTCAGAAACTCTCTCAGTGTCTTTTTATCTGCAAATATTTTAAATTCCATATTATTTTTGAAAGACAGTTCTGCCAGATATAGATTTCTTGTTTGATAATTTTTCTCTTTCAGTATCTTAAATATTTGTTACCGCTGCCTTCCTGCCTCCATGGTTTTTGTTGAGAGATACACACCTCAGTCTTATTGAGCTTCACTTGTTTGTGAGGCATCTCTTATCTCTTGCTCTCTGTCTTGACATTTGAAAATCTGATTAGTAAGTGTCTTGATGTAAGTCTATTTGAATTTATTCTCTTTGGTGCATTCTGTGTTTCTTGGACATGCAATTTTATGTCTGTTATAAAAGTTGGGAAATTTGCAATGATTATTTCCTCCATTATTCTTTCTGTCTCTTTTCCCTTCTTTCCCCCTTCTGGGAAACCCATAACACATATATTCATGTGCTTCATGCTTTTTACTCAATTCCCTGGGATGCTACTTGTATTTTCTCTATTTTACACCCTATCTGTTCTTTTGTGTATAGGATTGCATATGTCTTGTCCTCTAGTTCACTAATCCTTTCTTCTGCATCTTCAAATCTTCTATTTTATGTCTCCATTGCGTTTTTCATCTCTTCTATTGTTCCTTTAATTCCCATAAGTTTTGTCACTTGTTTTTGCAAGATTTGTGTTCTTCTATATGATCACCCTTTGTCTTTATATCCTTCACCTCTTTGCCACATTATTCTTCCTTTCATTGAATTGATATAGAAGAGATTTTGAACATCTTTAACTCATTGTTTCAACTCCTGTGTCTCATATTAAGTGTTGCTTTATTCCTTTGACTAGGCCATATCTCTGTGCTTCCTAATATGACTTATGATTTTTTGCTGGTGTCTAGGCATCTGATTTTATTGGTTAGTTTATTCTGGAGATCATTTTCTCTGTGTTGCAAAGAGTTTGCTTGTTGATTGCCTCTGTTCTCTATGTTTCTTGACATTCAATTCAACTTATTCAAGACCTCCAGCATAGCTTCTGTTTAACTGATCAGAATTTTTCAGCTCTTGTTTTTCTGGTCTTACCTACATGGGATTTTTTTTTTTTTTTTTTTTTTTTTTTTTTTTTTTTTTTTTTTTTTTTTTGAGATTTCCTTTCTTGTGTGTGTGTGAAGTTGCTTTACCCCAGGAAAAAGTTCTCTCTTCTCCCTTCCTCCTCAGGGAATGTTGGTCTTCTGTTTGCTTTTTTTGTTTTGTTAGCCTCTTATATGTTTTTAACACTCCTTTCATTTCCTCTAGCTGCTTTACCTGGAGGTCTGGCTCTGGAGAAGGTAGGATCCCCAGATAGGATCAACCCCATCAGATTTTCTCAGACAAGATGGGCCCAGGACACATGAAGAGGTTGTGATCAGTGTTAAATTTCCTTGAGGATGAGACCCAGTAGAGTGACAGTCTTTCCTGTGAAGCTTATTAATTATGTGGTTTTTGTGCCCTACCCAGAAGATGATGCTTGTTTGTCTGCTGCTCCCTACTGGTGTAAAGTGTTGTGGTGCCTTTAAGTCTCCACAGACCCTTCCCTGCCTGGGACATGGTTGAGACAGAGGCTGAGGATGAAGGAGGACTTAAATTCCTTCTGTTTTCCAACTTCCGATGTCTGAATTCTCTAAATAACCATCATGGCTCCTGTGCTGGGCCTTGCTCCCCCCACTTTTTTTTTTTGGCTGGGGGGCTGATATTCAACCCCTGTTCCCTGCAGGCTGGAAAAGTTGCAAGTCTCTTTAGCAGCCCCCTTTTCTACTCTGCCAGGAACATGTTTGAGACAGTCTTGTCTCTGCTTTTTGTAGGTTGAAACTGCTGCAGATATCCCAAGCCTTGGGGTCTTGCCACTTGTGCTGGGCCCTGCCCCCTCTTTTCTTGGGAAATATCTTTTTCACCTGATTGTTACTTTGTCTCTCAGTCACTCCTTAATTCCACACCTGCCTGGGGGAAGTGCTGAAAATTGTGAATGTCTGCTAATGGGCTGCTAAAATGGAAAAAAAGAGGGGGGGTGAATACCTTCTCAGAGCCCATCCTCAGTCCCCCAAGTTTGCTCTATATACCTCTTTTTCTTGGGGCACAGCCTTTTTACAGTATTCTGAGTTCACCAAACTCCAAAAACCTCTGTCTTTTCCCAACAACTCCATCTCTTCACTGGTGGGAGAGACTTCCTGATTTCTTTCATGTTTGACTTGTAGTTTTATCTGTGCTCAGAACTTGTATTCAGCAGTTCAACTTTGTTAATCAATTCCATAATTAGAGGTTGGTTGAGCTCTCCTTTCCTTGCTCCTAGAAGTGAGGTTTTCTGTTTCCCACTAGGAAGAGACTCTGAGCCAGACTGCCTTGCCAGTTAGGGAGAGACACCAGCCTCCACAGCATGGAAGAATTTACTTACAGCTCTGTGCTGTGATTGCAGCCTTCCACTCATTACAGGCTGGCTTACGATGTGCATCATCACAGAAGTCCACCAAACAGTTGTTCCAGACTGTTCCTGGCTGTTTATTAGCTGCCCTA
The DNA here is from genome assembly GCA_004026745.1 of Myrmecophaga tridactyla. Lineage (NCBI taxonomy): Eukaryota > Metazoa > Chordata > Mammalia > Pilosa > Myrmecophagidae > Myrmecophaga > Myrmecophaga tridactyla. The sequence continues at coordinate 15,044 of PVIY010021350.1, forward strand.
GAGGATGAACTTAAAATCCACACCTCCTTATGCCACCAACTTGCCCCATGTATGTGCTCTTGCATATGATTTAAAGTTTGTGAAATATTATGTGCATTATCAGGGATATATATACAACTTTGTATGTTTATAAGGGCACAGGTTCCACCTTGTGCCACAGTTAAAATATCTAAAGCCATTCTATTTTGTAAGACTACTTTTTGTAATTGATTGGCCTTGCCATTTAACAATGATATGATTACCTTAATAACTTATTTAAATTAAGTTAATGAGCTATATGATTGGCTAAAGCTGTTATATGCTTTTTGGTAAACCATCACAGCTCACCTTGGAGCAAGAATAGCCAAAAGATAAAACCATCATGAGGTATTCTTTTCTCAATATATAGTTTTAACTACTTCCCAATTGCTAAGAGTGTGTGGTAAAAAATCATATAATGTGGCAGAGACATATGGATGCTGCCATGTACAATGTCCTGTCCATTTGAAGGGTGAATAGGGCCATCCATGTTGTCCACAGTCTCATAGCCACCTCACAGGGGAGGCATATACTCTATGTCTGTTGGAGGCATTTTGCTACTGGAAAAGGCTATAATTTTTAGCTTAAAAATAAAATTACCCACTTCTGAGAGTAACCACCCTATATCTCATTTCTCATGAAGATGTTTCATGTAGACAGGGGCAATATGGTCTAAGGGTACTACTTCCATTGTCAGCTATCCCATTTCATCTTGTACAGCATACCCTAATATAGGCCAGGGCTTATATACTGGTTCCCACACCAGAGTAAAAATAGTGACTTGAGTCTCATTATAAGATAGTAATTGGATTTCAGTCTTAACAGAGAACATCTTACTCCAGATTTTTTTGTGTGTTGAGTTCTGCTACATCAGTGTTCTATGTAGTCCAGGTACCAGAAGCTATGGTGCAGGGAAGACCAGTAGTATCTGAAGATGGCAAGTCCGTGCAAACTCAACATTGAGTTCAATTGTGGGCATGAGTTACTGCTGAAGTCCACTAGGTATTTTCTAGGATTCTATTGGCAAAAAGAAAGATGTTTATGGGGACCAAAGAGGGATAAATCTTCTTGACTCAATAATATACATGCAACAGTTCCACTGGTAAAGAGTAAGGTATCAGACAGAGGGACATTTTGGAGAGATTTTAAATACCAAATACTGTCCCCATGTAGCTCTTAAGAGTCCTCCACCATGACATCAATCATTCTCTATACAAAAAGGGTCAATATGATTATACATAAAGTTCCTGGGGGAATAGGAGACCTGGGTTTGGTGATAAAAATCTTAAGTCTTTTGTTTTTTCATAAATTGTGGCCATATTACAATTTTGAGGTGACTATTCCTCACGGGCTTAAAATTCCTAACTAGCATGGTTTCATAGGCCAGCACCAAGGCTAAAGGACTTCATTTTCTTCTCTGTATATGGTCTGAGGCATAAGCAACAATAAATTATTATTACTCTTTTAGACCATAAAGCAATTAGCCCATTTATCTGTATCCTTAGTACTTGCATCAGTCCTTCTATTAGCATTTCAATGGGAGCTGGGGCTGCAGCCCATGGTGTAGAGTTTAAGTTGGTTATGGCCTGATATAGTCTTTTAGTCTATTCTTGTAAGGATTTCTTTTCATCTTTCAGCTGTTTCTTTAAGAGGCCATTAATTCTTTCTGTAAGGCCTGGGCCTATGGGGCTATAGGCTATTTGAAAAGTCCTGATTACCTCATAGTTTATAGCCCATGCTTGGGTCATTTGTCTGGTGAAAGGGTTTCCCTGATCACTGTCTATTTTCATAGGTAGCCCATAGGGGGCACTTACCTTTTCTAGGGAGCATGTCATTGCTTGCTGATTAGCTTTCTTCACCAGAAAAGCTAACAGAAGTTCCATGGCAGTATCTATCTGGGTGAATGCATACCTTGCCCCTTCCAAGAGCAGAAAAGGGCCAGGGTGGTCCACTTGCCACTGGGTCACTGGAGCCTGTGATTGGCTGATGTGTCCTATCTGGAGGGGGAATTCAGTGAGATCATTGCAGGGAGCTCAATGGGCACTCCCATCTGATATCTATAAGTTGTTGTGTGTGATGGGTATCTGGAACTGCTGGCCTAAACGTCATATTTTAAACCCTTGGTATCCACTCTTTCAATGAAACCACTAGGCTGCTTCTTAGGTTTCAGTGGACTGGCTCTGGATTCAGGTGAAGGTGTCTGCCTCAATGTTCCTGGGTAGTGCATTAGGAGTGTGGGCAGGGACATGATAGACAGTTACTTTTCGTCACTGGCAGGTGTCCCAGATGCCTTGCCACAATTCTTATCCCTATAGGGGGCAACCTATGACTGCCCACTCTTCTATTTTCCAGGTTGCCATCCAGGTTGTGAGGTTTATAAACAGCCCAGCTATTGATATGGATGGCATTCTAGTTTGCAAGCTGCTGGAATGCAATATACCAGAAACAGAATGGCTTTTAAAAAGGGGAATTTAATAAGTTTCTAGTTTACAGTTCTAAGGCTGAGAAAATGTCCCAGTTAAAGCATGTCTATAGAAATGTCCAATCAAAGGCATCCAGGGAAAGATACCTTGATTCAAGAAGGCTGATGTAGTTCAGGGTCTCTCTCTCAAGTGAGAAGGCGCATGGTGAACACAGTCAGTGATTCTCTCTCAGCTGGTAGGGCACATGGCAAACATGGCATCATCTGCTAGTTTTCTCTCCTGGCTTCTGATTTCATGAAGCACCCCAGGAGGTGTTTTCCTTCTTCATCTCCAAAGGTCACTGGCTCATGGTCTCTCTGCTTCGTGGTGCTGCAGCGTTCTCTGCTCTCTCCAAATCTCCTTTCTCCAAAGTGTTTCCTCTTTTATAGGACTCCAGAAACTTATCAAGGCCCACCCAAATGAGTAGAGACATGTCATCATCTAATCCAGTTTAACAACCACTCTTGATTTAATCTCCAGGGAGATGACCTGATTACAGTTTCAAACATACAGTACTGAATAGGGATTATTCTGCCTTTACGAAATGGGATTTAGATTAAAACATGGCTTTTCTAGGGGACATACATCCTTTCAAACCAGCACAGATGATTAGCTAGCTGTTGGTATTATTGGTAATAGAACCAACCAGTAGTTGGTACTGTTACCGTCCATACTTCTCTTAATTTAGCCCATGAGCGCTTTGCATAGCATGTCTTCCGCCATATGGTGTCAGTACTGTACTGCCATTGCTGAACATCTGGAAGTCTGCCCACTAACAGATCCATCAATATACCAACTGGACATGGGAATTGTTCCTTTGCCCTCTATAGTAGGTAATTCAACAGCTATTTCAGGTGTGACAACTTTATCTGTTGAATCTTCTACATAAGACACTGGTCCTAAAATCTCTTGCATCTCAGCACCAAGAGGGCTGATACTGAAAATGCTGCACTGCAACAAGTAATCTTTCCACTTTGTTAAGGTACTTTATAGCTCACTGCCAGAGTGTGGCTTATGGGCTGTTTCCATAATCTACCCCTGTATAGGGAGGGCAGTTCTCAGGTGATGAGACATTTCTGCATCAGACCTTCCACTTGTAGTATCCACTTTCTAAGGGGTTGTATCTTAACTCTGCCCCTTCCCTTAATTTTTACCAGAACCATAGGGTCACTTATTTAGAATGTTGCCTTTGCCACAACCCCCACCTAAAGCCAATACTAGTGCTAGTCACATCCAAAGCTATTGTCCATTTTGCCCTTTCAAAAGCAGCCTTCTGGGGGTCATCCCATACCCAAGTAAGACCTTTTCTAAGTAGCATATTACAATGGTTTTAATATTTGAGCTGAAGGAGAATGACAGGTCTCCAATATCCTAGTATTCCTAGAAAGTCCATTGATTGCTTTGGTATATGTGGTATAAGAAAGCATTGTATCTTATAAATTACTGAAGTAGGAATTGTTTTTGTCTTACCTGACCAAACAACACCCAAGAATTTGATAGAGCAGCCAGGGCCTTGTGGTTTGTAATGGTTGTTATCCACCCCTAGCTCTTGAGGTAGGATATTAAGGTTTCTAACACCTCTTTTAGTTCAGAAAGAGAATTGACAGTTAATATGATATCATCAATATGATGAAATAAAGTCACAAATTTAAGTTTTTCTCAATTGGCCAAGTCTTTTGCCACTGAGCTGTGACAAATGCACAGGATGTATAGATAGCCTTGTGGGATCATGGTGAAAGTCCCCTGTTGTCCTTCTCAGGTGAAGCCAAAAGCAGATTGACTTGCTTTATCTAAGGCAATACCAAAAAAAGCATTATCTAAATCTGAAACAAAATGATAATGGCATATATTAATGCCGATTTCTTGTAGTAAAGAGGCAGTGTCCAGAACTGCTCATTTCAGAAGTGGCGTTGCTTCATCTAATTCATAGTAATTCACTGTCAAGCACCAGGTTCCATCAAGTTTCTGTGCTAGCCACACAGGGCTATTATAAGAGCTATGGGTTGGTACTAATATACCCACTCTTTCTAGTTTGTTAATGGTTAAAGAAATCTCTTGATGCCCCCCCCAGGAGTTTATATTGTTTAGTGGCTATAATTCTTCAAAATTGTGGTACTTTTACAGTGGACCATTTTGCCTGCCACTTGAAAACTTCTTTTACTACTATACACCAGCAGTGTAATTCTCCTATGGTAGTTTGTAACATGGAGTCTAAGTGATGATCAATTCTTTTTTTTAGGTTTTTTTTTTTTTTTTTTTTACATGGGCAGGCACCAGGAATCGAACCCGGGTCCTCAGGCACAGCAGGCAAGCGTTCTTACCTGCTGAGCCACCGTGGCCTGCCCTCAATTCTTAATATAATTTTGGATATAGGAGAAATATGTTCAGTATATTTCCAGAGGGGACAATCTTCCAATTTGTAAGATCAAATTATGTCACTTGGCTCTGATTGTCTTTCACCCATACCTGTCTATGGCCAGCATGGGTCTGTTAAATCAGGCTCCATTTCCATAAATTAAAGTACATTCAGCTTCAGTGTCTACTAGAGCTAACACTCTCTGTTTGTTAGTAAGAGACCAGTAAATAGGTAATTTTATGTGTGGCCTCTGATCTCTGGGGTTCCCAGCTCAAACCCCAGGATCCCTCTCCTATAGGATGGTAAAGGGAGCTTGCCAAGTCACCTTCAGGGACATGGAGGGCTCTTGTGTTTTGAAAGGCGATTTCTTAGTTGGTTTATCTTTCTTTTCAACTTTTGGGGATTCATTTTAGTAACTCTCTTTTCTTTGAGTAATTTGTTCCATAATTTAACTAAAACAGCACTTAATTGTGTATCTGTGGTCTCTAGTTCTGCCCTTGTGGCAATTAGACTAGCCCACATTTGCTTACATGAGACCAGAATAGGGCTTCCATGTCTTCAGAAAGTCTTTTCCACTGTCCTCACTCCTTTTTTGGGAGCTGCTCTGATTCCCCAAGATCTTTTGTGGCTTGAGCAGCTCTTGAAATGGCTTGTCCCTCTAGAGGACTCAAGATATACATAAGGGAGACCTAAAAATGATTAAGAGAAGTGTAGGATGGTGTCTTTCATTCTTGCTGTAAAAGTTTCATTGTTGATGCCCGCAAAATTCTCAGTATATATTGCATGCTTCATCCCAAGACCCCACAAAACATTTTGCAGTTCTTCCATCAATTGCCAGTGGGGAGTAATGTGTGGCATATCCCTCATTGGGCCAGGCAATAGCCAGGCTAACAAAGATACTGTTTCTTCACAATAAGGTGGCATATGGGTGCTGGCATAGGGACGGGTGCATTGTAATGGACACAATCTTACTAATTTCTATCCCAGTTAATATTACACCCTTGGCTCCTGTATAACATAATCATGCAAGCCAATCAGGTAATGACTCCCTTGCTTTCTGCTTATAATGCTTCCTGAGATTACCTAATTCAGCAGCAGCATAATCTCTCATGGTAATGTGTGGAATTTCCACTCAGGAATTGTAAACTCTGATGGTCCACCCTGTTAGGTCACTTCTATGCTATTTTTAATTTTGCTGAAGCATTGGGTGTACCTGCAGGGATGGCTCCTCTTCCTCACTTCTCAAACTTCTTTTTCCCCCTCCTCATCCTCAAATGAAGAATCTATGGGGTTCCAATCTTTTGGTCCCCACCCCAGGTTAGTTGGTATTCTTTGGACTCTAACTCAGGATAATTTTCAACCATAAGTTTCAGCGTATCTACAAGCTGAAGTTTCTAATTGATCACCCACATGACCCAAGTTCTTGATTAAGGCATCTTTCGTGTCTTCTTGAATTATCTGTGAATCCCTTTTTAATTTTAACTCCTCCTCTAGATGGTGGGCTGTTGCTTTTGGCACCTGTTATGCCTCTGTGGTTATACATAGGGCTTTTAAAAGGGACCAGGCTATGACCACCACTACTTGGCATTCTGTTTTCCTTTTGCTAAGATTTAGTTGTTATATCTTTTGAAAAGTAGTTAGCAACTGCACTGGAGTTTTTAGGTATCCCCATCTTCTTGTGGTGGTCCCCATTCATCCAGGAAGGCAGTAACCCCTCCAAACATGGGCATTGCAGGCCAACCTGGGATTTCCTTGCTGAGTCTTCCTTCATCAGACTCAGGCCAACTGCTGCAGTGAAGTCTTGTTCTCCTTGCTGGCTCACCAATTTTTCAGGCCCAGACCAAATTCGTGCAAAGCATGAGCTGGTGCTGCCATGAGACCAAAAATCATGCCAAGCACAGAAGTAGGCATAAATTTATTGGGACTTATAAACAGGAAAGAGTCTCTAGTGGTGGCCAGTCCAAGGGTTAGCACCCCACAAAGTGACAGGAGTACACGGGGTAATATTGATATGCTTTTAGAACAAAGGCATTTCAAAAAGCATGAGGACATCAGGCCTTTAGTATAATCATTAAAGGGGCTAAGACCTGGTGTTTTACTAAGATTAATGATTAAGACTAAAATGCAATCAGTCTTTTACATCTGTGTTTACATTCTTCTCCTTCTGGTGAGATTGTTCTCAACCTTTGTCCTGGTTAAAACAGTCTTGTTTTGTGCTTGGGGTTTCATTCCCATTTAGAGGTGCCCAGGGCCTGAGCTGACACTGATGCCTTGTACCTGTATTTCTTACCCTGTTCACTGGCTGAATTTTCTAGGGTTTAATTGAGGGGTGGAAGGAGAGGTAGAAGGACTAGAAGGAATTTTGACATAAGGAAGGTTTACTTTGCTCATGGGTGCTCAGGTTCTTTGATGACACCCCTTATATTCCCTACCATCATGTTGGATCTTAAAGGTAGTTTCCCTGATGCAGGTGAAGGTAAATTTTGTGGTTGACCACTTAGGATTCAGTCTTCATTTCCTGAGTTTTTGAATTGTTCTTCTAGCATCTTTCTGTTGATGTTTCTTTGCTTCTCTAGAAGGCTCTCTTGCATAGGGTCTAAGATGACGCGTCTTCCATCTGTTTACTCATGACCCACATTTAGTGTATGAGAAATATACATTTGAGATTCTGTACACAGGAATGATATTATTTTCTCAGCTACAATTCATACTCTGTTGCTTCAATCACCCTTTTGTCCTTCAGATAACGCAGGTATGAATCAGACCATGCTAGATCACTCTGTCCCTAACACTTCGAGGGACACATTTCATGTTCTTTGAATGGACTTCTCAAAATCCTTATACTAGGCTCGAGTTAGGAGAAAACACCACACTCCCACTCCACTCTTATAATGGGGATTGATGTGAACTCAGCACAGCTACAATAGACTCTAAAGATATCTTCTCTCTAATGTAAATCTCCGTTCAGCTTTCCAACTTTAACCTTTTTATGGCTTAAAAAAGGCTTGAGGGTTCACTGTTGCAAGCATTTAAAAACTATTTCCTTTGCTAATTCTGCATAAGTAATATGGTGCTATATATTTTTAATGTTGGAGTAGCTGGTAATTACATTATTAAGACTGCTGTTGAAAATGAGAAATTGTTCCATGAAATAGTTCTGTGTGAAAACCCTTTTACATTTACATTTTAGATACTTTAGCTTGCCCAGACCATAAAAAGGAAAAATATCCTGCAAAGGAACATTTAAGGAATGACATTAAATATTTGGTTTTACATTTTTAATGTTTCCAAAAGCAAATTTTATGTGATTTTTGAAGTCTGTTTTCTGACTAATTTTTATATTTTATGCTATATTTCAAGAATGAATATCTTAATTTACAACATTGTGACTTTAGGAAATAAGGTCAGGGTAGCAATTACATTGTAAATCAGGGAATGCTTATTCACCCTTTGTAGGGAAAATTCCATTGATGGTGTGCTAGTCAAGGTGGAAACAAGGAGAAGTAACACTAACACTAAAAGTTACCTCCTGGAAGACTAGTGTCTTCATAGAATACAAGGTTATTCTTCTTTGATACTCTTTTCCATAGCTGTGAAAATATTGCCTTCCACCTTATTAATTAACCACCTTCTGCCCTCTTAAGAACATAAAACAGTGTTTTATCCTGAATGAAAAAATTGTTATTCTCAGCAACCAGTCATGTCTGGACTCTAGCATAATGAGTCAGTAGGTGGCCACCAGGGGTCAGCTCTGTAAAACTTTTGGTCTTAATTCTGTAGGCAATGGGGAATTATGGAGGGTTTGGGGGCATGGGGGTTGACCCAGTGAAAGTGTTGTTTTAGAAAGATTACTTTGGCAACCAGAGTAAGGGGAAAGAATTGTAAGGGGAAAGTCCAGAACTGGGACTATTGCTATTATTCGAGAGTAAAGAGGGGAACAGCAGCGTCAGGCTAGAGGCTTATAAATGGAAAAGGAATTCCAGAGATATTGTTAAAAAAAACAAAACAACAACATTAAAACAGGACTGCGTGATGGGAGGATATGGAGGAAGGAAAAAAAATGAAGAACAAGGTTTCTGCTTGGAGAATGTTAATTCTGAAGATGGAAATAAAGCCACTTAGCCATTTCTCCCCTCCTCCTTATGAATAATCCTTTACATTTGAATGAAATGTATCAGCATTTTAAGGATATTCTTGAAAATGTCATCCATCAAAAAAGACTTTTTTGGGGACATTTAAAATTCCAGTTTCTTACAGTATCTGGAGATTTAGAAGTGTGCCAGTTGGCTCTTTTCCTTGGGTAAGAAAAAAGGAATCAGAGAAAGTTAAACATGGTTTCTACCCTTCTTTGCCAGCTTCTCATTTTTTCCTCTCCTTTATTAAACAGTAAATGTTTGGAGATATGAGGTCTTGACTTTATCTTTGTGGTTGGATGAAGGGCAAGCCAGTGGAAAATTGTGTCATAGTGCCTCAGAGATTTTTGTGTTAATGTACATGATCACATTAGTTCACTCAGTTTACAATCTTACCTTAAGACAGGTATTAAGTGAAAAAAGATTTCCCCCAAAATAAATACTTGCCAAATATAACTAAGGGAAGTCCCCAGTGTATTTATAACCTTAAGCTATATGATACTGCTGAATCACTTAAAACTTAAAGAAAAAAACAAATAAGCAAATAAAGGATGGAAGCCAAATGGACAAAGAACACTCTTAATGAGATTGATGTGCATTCTTTTTTTCAATTGTGTTTTAAAATAATATTTTTATTAGAGAAATTGTAGGTTAACAGAAAAATTATGCACAAAATAAAGTTCCCATACAACCCCTCGCTCCCCCATTAGCACCTTGCATAAGTGTGGTACCTTTGTTACAATTTATGAAAGAATATTATAATTGTACTATTATCTATAGTCCATAGTTTACATTAGGCTGCATTATTAGGGCTCGGTTTGTTGTACAGTCCTATGTTTTATCTATCAATTTTTATTCTAGTAACATATATATGACCTAAAATTTCTCCCTTCATATTTATATATATAATTTAGTGCTTTTAATTACTTTCACAATGTTGTACTGCCATTGCCACCATCCATTACCAAAATCTCACAATCAATCCAAATAGAAATTTTGTATATTTTAAGATTAACTCCCTATTCAAAAGCCCCAACTCAGCCACTGGTAACCTATACTCTAGATTCTGACTCTTTGAGTTTGCTAATTCTAATTATTTCAGATCAGTGGGATCATACAATATTTGTTATTTTGTATCTGGGTTAATCTCACATAACACGATTTCTTCAAGTTCATCTGTATTGTTGCATGTATCAGAACTTCTCTCCTTTATACTGCTGAATAATATTCTATTGTGTATATATATATAACATTTTATTTATTCATTCATCAGTTGATGGACACATCGGTTGCTTCCATCTTTTGGCAAGTGTGAATGATGCAATTATGGAATCGATGTACAAACATCTGTTTGAATTTCTGCTTTCAATTATCTTGGGTATACTGCTGGTCATATGGTAATTCTATACTTAGTTTCTGAGATACTGCCAAGCTGTCTTCCATATTAGCTGCACCATTTTACATTCAACAGCAATGTTCCTATTCTCAACATCTTCTCCAAAACTAGTAATTTTCTGTTTTTTTAAAATAGTAGCCATTCTAGTGGGTGTGAAGTTTGTATCTCATTGTGGTTTTGATTTACATTTCTCTAATAGCTAGTGATGTTGAGCATCTTTTCATGTGTTTTAAAGCCATTTGTATATCTTCCTTGGAGACATATCTATTCATGTCTTTTGCTCTTTTTTTTTTTTTTTTTTGGTCATTTTATTGTTGAAAACAGGATTTCTTTATTCTGGAAATTAAACTCTCATCAGCATTTTATTTCTCCCTTTGAAGGGGTTATCTTTCCACTTTCATGATAAAGTGTTTCAAAGCACAAAAGTTTTTAATTTTGATGAGGTCCCATTTATCTATTATTTCTTTGGTTTCTTATGTTTTTGGTTGGTGCAAAGTCAGGAAACAATTGCCTAACAGAAGATGCTGAAGATACCTTGCAACAGTTTCTTCTAGAAGTTTTATACTCCTCATTCTTTTGTTTAGTGTTTGATTCATTTTGATTCAATTTTTGTATATAGTGTGAGATAGGGATCCTCCTTCGTTATTTGCATATAGATATCTAGTCTGCCCCACATCATTTCTTGAGGAGACTTTTGTTTCCTAATTGAATGGACCTGGCAGCCTTGTCAAAAATCAGTTGGCCTTAGAAATGAGGGTCTATTTCTGAACTCTGAATTTGATCCCATTCGTCTACATATCTGCTCTTGTACTGGTGACATGCTGTTTTGACCACTGTAGCTTTGTAATAAGTTTTAAATTCAGGAAGTGTGAGTCCTCCAACATCAGTCTTTTGCAAGATGGTTTTGGCTATTTGGGGTCCCTTACACTTCCAAATAAAATTGATGATTGACTTTTCCATTTCTTCAAAAGTGGCTGTTGGAGTTTGGATTTGTATTGTGTTGAATCTGTAAATCATTTTTGGAAGAATTGACATCTTAACAATATTTAGTCTTTCATTCCATGAGCACAGAATATCCTTCCATTTATTTAGATCTTCTTTGATATCTTTTAACAGAGTTTTATAGTTTTCTGTATATAAGCCCCTTATATCCTTGGTTAAACTTATTACTGGATATATGATACTTTTAGTTGCTATTGTAAAGGAAATTTTTTTATTTCCTGTTTCGATTGCTCATTGCTAGTATAAAGAAACACTGTTGATTTTTGCATGTTGACCTTATTCCCCACTACTTTGCTGAATATGCTTCTTCGCTCTAGCAGCTTTGTTGTAGATTTTTCAGGATTTTCTTTCTATATAGGATCATGTTATTTGAAAATAAGGAAAGTTTTACTTCTTCCTTCCAATTTAGATAAATTTTATTTTTTTTCATGCTTAATTGCTCTGGCTAGAAGTTTCAGTACAATGTTGAATAACAGTGGTGACAGTGGGCATTCTTATTTTATTCCTGATCTCAGAGGGAAAGTTCTCAATCTTTCACCAGTGAGTGTCACGTGATCTCTGGGTTTTTTTGTATATGCCTTTTATCATGTTCAGGAAGTTTCCTTCTATTCCTATTTTTCTAAGTGTTTTTATCAAGAAAGGTTCTGGATATTGTTAAATACCTTTTATACATCAATGGAGATGATCACGTGTTCTTTCCCCTTCATTCTGTTAATGTGGTTTGTGTTACATTAATTGATTTTGTTGTGTTGAGCTCTCTTGCATATCTGGGACAAAGCCCACTTGTTCATAGTGTATAATTATTTTAATGTGTTGTTGGTTTCAATTTGCTAATATTTTGTTGAGGATTTTTGTATCTATATTCATAAAAGGAATAGGTCTTAATTTTCTTTTTTTTAGTGGCTTTATCTGATTATGGTGATTTTGGCCTCATCTGATGACTTAGGTAGTATTCTTTCCTCTTCAATTTTTTTGAGAAGTATGAGCATAATTGGTATTAATTCTTCTGGAGTGTTTGGTAGAATTCACCTGTGAAGCCATCTGGTCCTGGGTGCATCTTTGCTTGGAGGTTTTGATGACTGATTTAATTTCTTTACTTGCTCTGTTGAGATCTTATATTTATTCTAGAAGAACAACCCGGTATTAGGGTGTTCATGGGTTTCTACAAATTTGTCCATTTCATCTGGATTGTTTAATTTTTTGGCATACAGTTGTTCAAAGTATCTTCTTATGACCTATTTCATTTCTTAGGGGTCAGTAATACTGTACTCCCATCATTTCTGATTTTATTTATTTATATCTTCTCTCTTGTTTCCTTTGTCAGTATAGCTAAAGGTTTATCAATTCGATCTTTTCAAAGAACCAACTTCTGGTTTTGTTAACACCTTCTATTGTTTTACATTTTATTCTTAATTTAATTTATTTTTGCTCTAATCTTTGTTATTTCTTTCCTTCTGCTTGTTTTGGGCTTAGTTTGCTCTTTTTCTAGTTCCTCCTGGGTGTAGTTAGGTCTTTGATTTTCATTCTTTCTTCCTTTTTAATGTAAACATTTAGGACTGTCAGTTTCCTTCTCAGCATTGCTTTTGCTGCATCCCATAAATTTTGATATGTTGTATTCTCATTTTCATTCATCTCAAGATATTTTCTGATTTCCCTTGTGATTTCTTCTTTGACCTACTATTTGTTTAACAGTGTTATTTAACTTCTGTACTTTTGATTTTCCAGTTCTCTGCCTGTTACTAATTTCCATCTTCATTCCATTGTGGTTACAGAAAATGCTTTGCTTAATTTCAATCTTTTTAAATTAATTGAGACTTGTTTTGTGACCCAACATGTGGTTTATCCAGGGAATAATTCATGTGCACTTGAAAAGAATGTATATCCTGCTATTTTGGAGTGCAATGTTCTGTATGTCTTTTGAGTCCAGTTCATTTAAGTTCTGTTTCCTTATTGTTCCTCTGTCTAGATGTTCTATCTATTGATGAGACTGGTGTACTGAAGTTTTCAACTATTATTGTATAGGAATCTTTCTCCTTTCGGTTTGCCTCATTTTGGGGCATTGTGGTTAGGTGCATAAATATTTATGATTGTTATTTCTTCTTGGTTGTTTGACTCATTTTGTTAATGCATAGTTTCCTTCTTTGTTTCTTATAACAGGTTTTAACTTAAAGTCTATTTTGTCTGTTATCAGTATAGACACTCCAGCTCTTTTTGGGTTACTATTTCACGAGTTATCTTTTTTCCCCTTTTTAACTTTCAACTTATTTATGTCTTTGTGTCTAAGGTGAGTCTCTTGTAAACAACATATAATTGCATCATGCTTTTTTATCTGTTCTGCAAAACTGTGTCTTTTGATGGAGGAATTTAATCCATTGACATTCAGTTTTATTACTGTACAGGCAGTACTTACTTCAGCCATTTTATCTTAGGTTTTTATATGTCATCTCTCTGTCTTTGCTCTCTTTTCCTTGACTGCAGCCTCCTTATCTGTATTGTTGATCATTTGTGATGTATCTGACTGATCCCTTTCTCATTTCTGTTTCTGTATATTGTTAAAATTCTCTCTTTATCTCTGGTTACCCTGGGATTTGAATTACACAATCCATGTCTATAACCTACTAATTTCAAAAGATATCAACTTAATTTCAATAGTATGCATGCTCTCTGCTCCCATATCCCTCCATTTCCCTTCTTTGTATTGTTTTCTTTTCCACGTTATCTCTTTATTTTGCATGTCCATTGTCAAGAAATATGACTTATTCAATCTGACTTTTATAAGAATTGAAGTGTAAAGTTACATATTGAGGATTCAGTAGTATTGGGTTTTTGCATTTACACTTTTGGTAACCTTTACTGAAGATATTCACTTCTTCAAATTATTCCAAGTCATTCACTCCTGTCTTTTCCTTTCAATCCGAAGAAACTCCTTTAGTAAGTCTTGTACAGCATGTCTTTTGCTGATAGAATCTCTCAGGTTTTGTTTATCAGTTAATATTTTAAATTCTCCCTCATTTCTGAAGGGCAGTTCTGCCAGATAAAGAATTTTGGGCTGTTAGGTTTTCTGTTTTAGTACCTTAAATGTATCATGCTATCACTTTCTTTCCCCCATGGTTTCTGATGAGAAGTAAGCAGTGATTGTTTTTGAGGATTCCTTATATGTAATGAATCACATTTCTTTTGCTGCTTTAAGAATTCTCTCTTTATCTTTGGCATTTGACATTCTGATTAGTGTAGAGTAGAACTATTAGGGGTTATTCTGTTTGTTGTATGTTGAGCTTTTTGGACATTATATTTCTGTCTTTCATAAGAGTTGGGATATGTATGTTACATATCACCCATGATATGTATGTTTGCATACTTCATGCTACCACTCAAATCCCTGATATTTCTCAATTTTTTCTAATGTTTTCTCTCTCTGTTCTTCTTGTTTGATTTTGATTGTCTGTTCTTCTAGTTCACTGATTCTTTCTCCTGCCTGTTCACATCTGCTGTTGTATGTCTATAGTGTATTTTTGATCTCCATTATTGTTCCTTTCATCCCTATAATTTCTATTATGTCTTCTTTTAAACTTTTAAATTCTTTTTTTATGGTCACACATTGACTTCTTAATAGCCATTAACTTTATATCTATATTTTCCTTCATCTCCTTAAGTTGACTTTGGAGATGTTTTTGAGAATTTTTGATTAATTATTCTAAATTTTGTGTCTCCTGTGAAGTTTCCGTTTGTTACCCTGACTAAGTCATATCTTCCCATTTCTCAGTATGGCTTGAAATTTTTGCTGATGTCTGACATCTGATTATTTTGACTTGTTAACTCTGAAGGTCTGTTTCTTCCTCTTGCCTAGGGGTTTATTGTTGATTGGCTTTGTGTTAAGGCTCTTCTTTAATGCTTTGTTCATTAATGTAAAGTAGCCTACATTAATGGTTCAAAATTTCTCAGCTCTTCTGCATATGATTCTTGCCCTGAATATGTGGTACAATTTTTTATTTTTTTCTTCCACATTTAGTTCCCCTTTTCATTATACTTTTCAGTTCTGGGATCTGTCCTGTTTTATAGCAGTTTAGTTTCTCCCTCTCTTTTTTTTTTCCCTTGAAGTTTTTCTTCCTCTAGTTTTTCCTCCTTAAAGTATGGTATCCCTCCCCAGGGAGCTAGATGGAGTCAATCCAGAAAGTTTCATTTTGTATTTAGATCTTCCAACAAACAAACTGTGGATTGAGTGTGTGTACCTCTTGTAAAAGTTCTGCAATGGTCTCTTTCCCCGCTGGGGGCACTTTTGTGTGGCACTACTCAACTGTTCGCATCCCACCCTGGGTCTCTGCTGATTGTGGTCCCTGTGTCTGTATATGCATAGGGCTCTATGGTCTGCATCTGTGGAGGAGGGACCTGGGATGTGCTGTGTGACTCTTAAGCTCTGAGGGACTGAATGAGGGGGATGATCTGGAGTGGTGCATCCTAGGTGCAAATCTTTTAACTGATTTTCATTTTTTTTTCTTTGACTCAGTGTTTGTGGAGTACTTTTCCAGGCTCCATCATACTCCACAGTTCCAAGTAAGTGGAATTTGTCCTTTTATTAGGTGATTCTGAGGGGACTTTTCCAGGGGATGTCTTACCTCACCATATTGATGATGTCATTCCTCCTGGTTTTCAATTTTTATTTCTCACTGTGTTTTGGCCTTTACTTTTCTTTTCCTCTATACTTCCATTGCCTTGGTTAAAGTAAAAATGGAAAAATTTAAAAACTAAAATAAATACAATAGAGTTTTGAGGTTTTGCCATTAGGAAACTGAATTGATAGCTTTGATATAACAAAGAGCATCATATCTGATCTTCCAAATTATGTAATTAATTTCAGCAACAGGTACTCAGAATAAAGAATCTCAAAAGCTGAATGGGTCTGGTGTTCTAGTTTTTTAGTTGCAAGAATGCAATATACCAGAAACGGAGTGGCTTTTAAAAAGGGGAACTTATTAAGTTGTAATTTTACAGTTCTAAGGCCATTAGAATGACCAAGGTAAAGCAAGTCTATAAAAATGCCCAATCTAAGGCATCCAGGGAAAGATACCTTGGTTCAAAAAGGCTGATGAAGTTCAAAGTTTCTCTCTCAATTGGAGAGGCACATGGCGAACATGGTGACATCTGCTGGCTTCCTCTCCAGGGTTCTTGTTTCATGATGCTCCTCCGGGGGCATTCTCCTTCTTTATCTCCAAAGGTCGCTGGCTGACGCACTCTGCCATGACTCTTTTGCTCTCTTGTCATTCTGAAGCTTTCTCCAAAATGCAACCTTTTTTAAAGAATTCCAGCAAACTAATTAAGACCCACCTGGAATGGGTGGAATCACATCTCCCTCTAATCCAAGGTTAATACCCATAATTGAGTGAGTCACATCTCCATGGAGGTAACCTAATCAAGTTTCCAAAATACAGTATTAAATAGGATTTAAAAGCAACAGCTTCCTCCCTGAGATTGGACTAAGATTCAGGCATGGCTTTTCTAGAGTACATAAATTCTTTCAAACCAGCACAATCTGGTTTCTCTGTTGCTGCTTCTTGTAGCAATGAAGACAACCACTGACCCTCCTTGGGTTGTCTGCATTGCTCTTTGTTACAACTTTAAAGTTCTCCATCATTCTGTCCTTTTATCCCTTTCTTTGACCAATAGAGAAAGGCACTTTTTTCTTCTTATAGTCTCAAAATATATTCAGAATCTCATGACTTTTCACTATCCCACTGTTACTACCCTTGACCAGTCACCTGGATCGCTCACATTGATTACTGTACTTGCCTCTGATTGGTTCCCTGCATCTACCATTGTCCCTCCCACCTCCACCCAGAGTCTATTTCTCAGCATTAAAGCTAGTGATCCTGCCTGTCAATTCATGTCACTCCCTGGCTGAAAACTTTGCAATGGCTCCCAATTTCACTCTGAATACAAGCAAAGTTCTTATAAAGACCTAGAAAGTGTTTACTACTCTGACCTCATCCTCTCTGGCTCACCCCTCATTCACTGCACTTTACTGCAGAACACTTACCTAGAGCACTCCAGGCACAGTGAAATATCTCATTTCCTTCTAGTCTTGCTTTAATGCTTCCTTCTCACTGGGGATAACCTGGCTGTCCTTGTTTAAGGTGCAAACTACTTCCCCACCATCCTTGATGTCCCTTATCCTATTCCAGTTTTCCCCATAGCATTTATGTATACATTTCTAATGCACAGAAGCAATGCACTTATTTTTGTTTGCTTTTTTTTTTTTGTATGCTGTATGGCACGGTCAAATTTCATTCTTTTTCCATGTGAGTATCCCCTTATTGCAGCACTGTTTGCTGAATTTTTGTTTGGTTGGTTTTTTGTTGGTTGTTTGTTTGGGAGGTGCATGGGCCAGGAATCGAATCCAGGTCTCCCACATGGCAGGCGAAAATTTTACTACTAAACTGCCATCACACTGCCTTGTTTGTTTTTAATGATCTGTTCCTCTCCCTCCACTCCATTGGAATGCAAACTCCATGTGGCATTGGATCTTCATCTGTTTTATTAACAGATATATTGTAAACGCACAGAACGGGGCCAAAAACAGTGCCTGGAAAGAATAGTAGGTACTCAATACTGAAAGAATGTATTTTTCCTTCAGAAATTATATTTGTTAACTGGTGAAACTGAGTGGGGTGTAAGAATTGGATGTTGATATGTATTAGTATTACTTTTAAGATTTTGAAGGTTATATTGAGGTTATGTAGGAGAATGTTCTTGTCTATTGGAAATAAACACTAATATATTTGGGGGTGATGGGGTATCAGTTAACAATGTACTCACAAATAGTTTAGAAAAAAAACATTTGCACTCTTCTTGCAATTTTTCTCTGTTTGATATTATTTTAAAATATCTATTTATTATGCTGCAGTGAGGTGGGGGTGGAAGAAATAGGTAGTAAGCAGAGAAGGAAAGAAGATGTCATACAGCAGAATTACCTACAGTCCTAGCAATACAGTTATCTTTGTTTTATCACTCAGTTTCTGGGTAGGGGAATTTTTCATAGAGCTGCTTAAACTGAAGTCTTTCAACTTTACCATAGAAGTGTCAGCTACCCAGAGAACCTAGAACTCCCCGGGCTGGGCCAATATAGGGTCACATGTAACCTCACCTGTGCTGGAACCAGCACTTTTGCTCTTCTCTCCTTCACAATGTTGTGTCTGAGCCACTAAGAGACCCTTTCTTATGATTATTTTAGGTTCTTAGTTACCTTCTTTCTTATGCTAAGATTCTCCGACTATCTCTCAGAAAACACCAGGCATACTTCTTCCTCCTGATCTTTGTCCTAGAATGATCTCCCCCTGATGTCAATATGACTAACTCCCTTACTTTGTTTAGACTTAATTGACATGCTGTTTCTTATTTATCATTAACACCTCACCCCATCTCCTTAGTTGCTTTATTTTCTTCACAGCATTATCACCTTTAATGTATTATATTATTTACGTGTTTATTTTGTTTCCCGTGGCTAGAATATAAGCTCTAAGAGGACAGGGGATTTTTTTTTTTTCTGGTTTATGACTCACTGTTTTTGTTTCCTAGCCTTTTCTAGAAAGTACCATGAAATGGGTTGGGCTCAAATAATGGGAATTTATTCACTTACAGTTAGAGTCCAGGAAAATGTCCATATCAGGCATCATCAGGTGAGGTTTACTCTCTGCTGGTGATCCTTGGCTTTTTTGCCACATGCAGGGCACGTGGCAGCATCTGCCTATCTCTCCTTTCTCTTCCAGGTTTTGTTGCTTTCAGTTTTGCTTCTGTGGCTTTCTTTCTCATTCTCTTTGTTCATTCCATTTACAAAGGGTGCCAGCAATAGGATTAAATCACATCCTGAATGGGGTAGGTCACACTGTAACTGAAGTAATCTGATTCAAAGGTCCTACTTCTGATGGGCTCAAACTCACAGGAATGGATTAGATGTAAGAATTTTTCTGGGGTAAATATAGCTTCAAATCACACACATGTATGCTCAGCAAGTAGATCAGTACTTAGCATACCCTAAGCATGAAGTAAATATCTGTGAATGAATTGAATGATTAAATTTGTAATTGTGGATGGAATTTAAGGAATTGTAGTATGTGCATTGGGGAGTGGGTGAGACTGACATCAAACTGTCACATTCTAGGCCTTAGCTGCAATCAGCCAGAAGCCCAACTTTTTTTTTTTTTTTTTACATGGGCAGGCACCGGGAATCGAACCCAGGTCCTCTGGCTTGGCAGGCAAGCATTCTTACCTGCTGAGCCACCATGGCCCCAGAAGCCCAACATTTATAATAAATATAAAACATCTTGCATTCACCAAAATAGCAAAATTTTTTTTGGCCTGACAAAGATTGGGGAATTGTCTGGGGTAGGTGATCCTCATTGTGGTGGTTTGAAAGGAAGTATGCCCCCCAGAAAAGCCATGTTTTGATCAAAATCCCATTTCATAAAGGTTGAATAATGCCTATTCAATACTGTATGTTTGAAACTGTAATCAGATCATCTCCCTGGATGATGTGATTTGTCAAGAGTGGTTGTTAAACTGGATTAGGTGATGACATGTCTCCACCCATTTGGGTGGGTCTTGATTGGTTTACTGGAATCCTATAAAAGAGGAAACATTTGGGAGAATGGGAGATTTGGAGAGAGCAGAGAATGCTGCAGCACCACAAAGCAGAGAGTCCACCAGCCAGAAACCTTTGGAGATGAAGAAGGAAAACGCCTCCCGGGGAGCTTCATGAAATAGGAAGCCAGGAGAGAAAGCTAGCATGTGCTCGCCATGTGCCCTTCTAGCTGAGAGAGAAACCCTGACTGTGTTCACCATGTACCTTCTCACTTGAGAGAGAAACCCTGAACTTCATCGGCCTTCTTGAACCAAGGTATCTTTCCCTGGATGGATGCCTTTGGTTGGACATTTCTATAGACTTGTTTTATTTAGGACATTTTCTCAGCCTTAGAATTGTAAACTAGTAAGTTATTAAATTCCCCTTTTTAAAAGCTATTCCGTTTCTGGTATATTTCATTCTGGCAGCTAGCAAGCTAGAATACTCATGGAAAACTTTAGTCTTTCTTTATCCAAGTACACAATAGTTTCTATATACATAGGTTGAAACAGAGATATTTGTGTTTCTGATATCGAAGGAAGAAAAACTGTTTTCTTGACAGACTCTAAAGACAGTTATTTCCCAAAATTTAATCATTGGAAATGACATTAATTTCGTTCATGAATCTGAAATTTGGGTAAAACATGATAGAGATAGTTTGTCTCTTTTTTATTTGGTGGCAGCTTGAAGTATGGGGCCTAGAATTATCTGCAGACTTGCTCCCTCATGTGTCTGATAGTTCATGATGGCTGTTTGCTGAGAATTTAACTGGACTTATTACTGAACATCTATACATGAGCCTCTCTATGTGGCCTGGGCTTCCTTACAGCATGGTTCCTGGGTTCCAAGGATAAGCAGAGATAGAAAGATGGAAGCCACAATTCTTTTATGACAACCTCAGAAGTCACACAAGCTTCACTTCTGTCACATTCTATCATTCAGGCAGTCACAAATCACAAAAGCCTCCCGAGTGTCAAGGGAAAAAGAAAGAGACCTCTTCCCCTCTTGATGGGAAAGTGGCAAGTTCTAGAAGAGCATGTGTGACTGAAAATCTTGCTATGGCCATTTTTAGGTTATATAATTTCTACAGTCAGTCCTCTGTAACAATTTAAATCCCTCAAACATGCAAAATACACCCAGTCTTCTTTCAGACTTCTAAAATCTCATCTATTTCAGCATCAGATTCAAGCTTGAGGTTTTGAATCTCATTATCCAAAATGGGTCCAGGAGCTGATGAGTCTCTGTGGGTGTAGATCATCAGGTACATCTCCTTGAGTCAACTTTCTTTTGGTCCGAAGATCTGTGAATCAAAAGAGAAATCATTTGCCCCTACGTAATTGACAAAGAATGATAGACAAGCATAGGATAACTGCTGTGCATATGTTCCCATTCATAAAAGGGAAATGGGAAGCATGCAGTAGTCATGGGTCCATAGAGATTTAGAAATCCAGCTGGATATATGTTGTCAATTCCTTGATTAATTCTCGGTACTACTGCCTGGGAATGATTCACCATAATTCTTGGTTCTACCTTGAGACATTTAGTTCCATTAAATTATCCTTCCTTTTCTATAAAATGTCACCCATTTTAAAGATAAGTAATTATTTAATCTGCTTTCTGGCTATAAATGTCCAAGGCTCTTGTGGCCACTTTTCATTTTTCGCTTTCTCTGTTCCTTTCTATTCAAAATGATATAATTCTTTAAAAATGTGTGGGTTTGTTATGAATCAATTTGTAATTCACTCTATTAGATGAGTGGTTCCCAATGGGAGGCAAATTTACCTCCAGGGGATAATTGTTAATGTCTAGAGATATTTTTGCTTGTCACAACTTCGGAGTTGTTACTGGACAGGGATATTGCTGAGCATCCAACAATGCAATGGATAATACTCCACAACAAAGAATTATCTGTCCCAAAATGTAAATGATGTGAGGTTGAGAAACCCTGCATTAGACAAAATCCTTTCCCTGTAATCTCATTAAAATAATCCCTGTTTTTTTGCCTTGGACTTTCAGTGAGGCAGTCCATCTTGAAATGTTCAATGCTAAATTTCAGTTGCAACAGTCAGAGGGAAGAGAAAAGTTGTAGTTTTTACAGCCAAATGAAAAAATTGTCCTGACCAATGTAATTAAATAGCCTTCTGAAATTTTATCTGCTTTTATCAAAAAGAAAGGAACTAGGTGGCCTTTGCCAGCTAATGGGTAACATGCAACATATGCTGGGGTTATAAACTAGAGCATTTTGTGGAATTACAAGTTCAGTTTTGGCAGCATGTTTTAAAAGAATAAAATAACTAGGAACACTCATGTTTGTGGTAAAGTGATCTATAAACAATTATATTATGTAAAAGGAGAAACTATAAAATGAGTTCTACAATTAGGGTAGTTCTAAAAGCACATGTCTTTATATCATATGTGGCCAAAAAGGCTTAAACTCGTGGAGAAAAAAAGTAGAAAGATTTCAATTTGAGAGAGAATATAGTGAGAAAACAAGCAAGGAAAATGTTCTAGTTACTTATTGGTGTATAACTATCAAAATTTGATAGCTTAAAAATAGCTCTTTCTTCCTTTCTCTCTCTCTCACTCTCTCTCTCTCTCTCTCTCTCCCTCCCTCTCCCCTTCTCTCCTTCCTTCCCTCCCTTTGTTCATTCCTTCTTCCTTCCTTCCTCTCAATAATGTAGATCAGAAATTTGGGAATGGTTCCCCATGGTATTCCAGGGAAGCTCAGATTGGAGCATCCACTTCCAACATGGGTCTTTTATTCACAGATTTGGTGTTTCTGTGCTCCTTGACCTTTCTTTTTCTCTTTCCACACATTGTCTCACTCTTCAGGGTCCCTACAGGGGACTTATGGCTCTCACAGCAAGGTGATCTCAGGATTGTCAGATACTTAATATGGTGGTTTAGGGCTCCTAGAGAATGTGTTTCAATAGACATGGGTAGAAGACATGACCCAGCCTCAGAAGTCCCAGTATGTCACTTATACCATAGATCAAGCAAATCACTAAGGTAAGTCAAGATTCAGTGGGAGAAGTAGCAAAGAATTTGTGGCCAGTAGTCTGTCTTTTGACTACAAATTATTTACATTCTTCCCAAATGCATAATACCTTCACATATTCCATTGTCTCCAAATCTTATTTTTTATTGGCATTGGCTTGAAGCCTGTGATCTGATCATCTGAATGAGGTCTAGATGTGCATAAGCTCCTCAGGTAAAGTTCTATGTGTACAATTCCTTTCAATCTATAGACCTGCTGAATTAAAGAGACAGGTTATTTGCAACGTGCTTCCCCCCATCCCTCCCTTGGTGACCCAATATAAATTGGTAAAACAAACATAGGATAGCCTCAATAAGCACTCAGGTTCAAAAAAAGGGAACATCAGAAGCCACATAAGCAGTCATTGGTACTTAGCAATTTTAACATTGAACTGGGCACGTGTTGTTGCCACTTCTTTGACTAGGGTACAGTCCTGTTACCTGAGAATGGTTCTTTGTGGCTCTTTGCTCTGTCCTCTGGACTCATCCTCCCTTTCTCCGTAAGAAGTGGTTCATGTTTGCAGCTGAATATTTTCTCACCATGTTTTCTTTTCAAGAGAAATTCAGGGCAGGCCACGGTGGCTCAGCAGGCAAGAATGCTTTCCTGCCATGCCAGAGGACCCGGGTTTGATTCCCGGTGCCTGCCCATGTAAAATAAGAAAAAAAAAAAAAAAAAGAGAGAAATTCAAAAGTTCAAAGTCTTTTCATTTTGTAATTTCTCTGTCATTTTCTGGTCAAGCTAATATAATTCCTTTAAAAACTTGGTGAGTTCATGTGTATCAAATTATAAGCCACTCCATTAGTCCAAAACCACACACATTTCTTTCCAAGATAGTCCCACCCCCCTTTTTTTGAGTCCCTATTTTCAATTCTTTTTTGTATGTACATAGAAGTAGAATTACTAAGTCATATGGTAATTCTGTGTTTAGCTCCAGAAGTCACCAAACTGTTGACTCCAACATTTTGCGTTGCTACCAACAAAGCACAAGGGTTCCAATATCTCTACATCCTTGCAAACACCTGTTACTGTCTGTATATATATAATAATAGCCATCCTAGTAGGTATGAAGTGGTATGTGATTGTGGGTTTTTTTTTTAAATATTTTTATTGAGAAATTTTCACACACATACATTTCATACATGATATACAATCAATGGTTCATAATATCATCACATAGCTGTGTATTCATCACTACGATCATTTTTTTAAACACTTACATCACTCCATAAAAAGAAATAAAAAGAAAAAATTCATATATACCATTCTCTTTACCCCTCCCTCTCATTGACCACTAGTATTTTCTCTACCCAATTTATTTTATCTTTTGTTCCCGTTATTTATTTTTTATCCATATTTTTTATTCATCTATCCATATGCTAGATAAAAGGAGCATGAGACACAAGGTTTTTACAGTCATACATTGTAAAAGTTCTATTGTTATACAGTCATCTTCAAGAATGAAGGCTATTGAACACAGCTCAACTGTTTCAGGTACTGTCTTCCAACTATTCCAATATACCATAAACTATAAAGAGATATCTATATAATGCATAAAAATAACCTTCAGGATAACCTCTTGACTCTTTGAAATCCATCAGACACTGAAACTTTATTTTGTCTCATTTCTCTCTTCCCCCTTTGGTCAAGAAGATTTTCTCAATACCTTGATGCTGGGTCCCAGTTCATCCCAGGATTTCTGTCCCACATTTCTAGGGAGATTTATACCCCTGGGATTTATGTCCCACATAGGAGGGAGGACAGAGGGTTTACCAGCTGAGCTGGCTTAGAGAGAGAGGCCACATCTGAGCAACAAAAGAGGTTCTCTGGGGGTGATACTTAAGTATAATTTTAAGTAGGCTTAGCCTATCCTTTGCAGGAATAGGTTTCATGGGTGCAAACGTCAAGTTCAAGGGCTCAGCCTATTGATTCAGTTGTCTCTACTGCTTGTGAAAAAATCAGAAATTCTCCAAATGGGGAAATTCCTTTCTCCCCAGTGCCCCAAGGGGACTTTGCTTACACTTTTTTGTTCACTGCCAAAATTAGGTGAGATATATAAAGTCACCACACTAACCTGGACAGACCAACAAAATCTCACACAAAATCTATTCAAGATTCCATGTAAGATAGACCCTTTTTAATATCAAGGACTTAAGAGTTGGAAACCTTAGAGACAATTCACTTAAGATTTTTAGAGGCCCTTTTTGTCTAGAAAAGAGAGACTGAGAGGATGACATAAATTTTTAGAAGCCCTACTCTATATATATCCTAAAGCCATTCTGAGGTCTCAACCGAATCTTAAAGTTATAGCCTTGAGGTCACCTAGGTAATGCTTTATGATCTTGTTCCATATTTGTTATTTACCTGAAGGCCATTCCTTATTTTGAGAGTCTTCTGCTGAGGGAAAAGCTGGGGTTAAAAACAGTTTTATTTTCAAATCCATTAAGTTCTGCCTCTTTTTATTTCTTGTGAATTCTGCTTGAAAGCTGAGATTTTTTTTTTAATTCATTTCTCTGTATATGCTTTATGGTATCCAGCCACTTTCAGCATTCTGCCCGAAAAATCTCTTTAGCCAAGTCCATCAGTTCATTAAGTATATATATATATATTTGCAAATTACTAGAAGACACAGTGTTGCCAAACTTTCTGTCACTACAAAATATGGGCTGACTTTTTCTCTAGACTCCTGTAACAATTTCCTCACTGTCCATCAAGCCCAGTGAAACCCAGTGAAGAAGTCCTTCGGCGTTTACTCACTGTTCAACCGAAAAGCCAGTGTCACATAATTTAGATTTTTGCTATTCTAGCATCAAACTTCAGGTACCAAATTCTGTGCTGTTTTATCTATTGCTGCGTAACAAGCCATCCACCAGTCTATTGCTTAAAATCATAATTTCATTTTACACATGATTTTATGGTCTCAGAAACTGAGGAAAGATTCAGCTGGGCAGTTTGTCTCTGATCTACTTGTGGCATCAGCTCAGGCATGTAGTAGAGAACCCATTTACAAGATGGCTAACATATTTCTTTTGTGCTCTTTTGTTTCTATCTCTCTCCACGTGGTATTTTATCCTAAAATAAACCTTTTCATGTACCTTGGACTTCTCAAAGCACAGTGGTCTCAAGGTAGTGACACTTCTTACATGGTGATTCAGAGCTCCTAAACAGAATGTCCGAAGAAGCCTAGACACAGCTGCAAAGCTTCTTATGACCTGGTCTCTGAAGTTCTAGAGCAACCCATCTATTGCATTCTACTCATCAATGTACTAAGACCAGTACAGACTAAAGGGGAGGAAAATTTTACTTTAACTCAATGGTAGGAATAGCAAATAATTTGTGGCCATCTTTAAGTCCTTGAAGTTCTCCTCAAGAATTTTTGGGATTGTGAAGGTGTGGCTGCCAACTTGATGTTAGGATTTCATCTATGTTATATGTTGGAAAAATTCATTTTCAGGAATTTGCAGTGCCAGTGAGAAAATTAAGACTGTGATATAGTTTTTAAAGATATTAAAATTTATATATGTAGTCATTAGTTTTGTTATATTAAATTCAAAAGAAGAGAAATTGGGTCACTAAAATATCCAAATAAATTATCACATTAGTTGCTGTATATTCTTAGGCATTCAAACACTGGATATTTGCTTAACTGACTGACTAATGAATTCTGTGGGATGTTTGGCTTTCCTTGAATTTCAGAGAAATAGTGGACCTAAATCTTAGGCCACAGATAACATGTATTTGGAAGAAAGTGGTCAAAAGGAATAGAAAGTTCTATATTCTTATAAGGCTCTGGTTTAACGGAAAAACAATCATGGGAAACTCTCACTTTGGTCTCTGTTCCCACAATCTGTTTGTGTAATTTCTGCTAATCCCTATTGGTATAGGAAGAAACAAGATCTAGGATCTCCCAGTAATTAAAACCTGTGGTAAAGAAAGAAAAACCCTATTCAAAATCCCATTTTACATATTTCCAACATTTTTTCATTTAAAAAAATCTTCCTAAAATAAAAAGATAAAATTATGAAATTTCTTAATTTCTTTCTCAAAGAGAAAGGGAATTTCAAGACACATTTCTAACTATATCAATGATCACCATGAACTTTATAAAAAACTTTTCTGTTAGGCTTGTGAGATATCAGGTCTTTCTGAAAAACTGATATATTTATTTAAGTGTGTATATCAAACTTCTAAATATGTGAAAGGACCATATGAAACATGCTCACCAGGGCAATTTTTTCCCCAAGATTTCTAAACTTGATTGCATAGACAGTTGAATCTTAATCTTACCACAGTCTAGCTTTTGCCATTTTCCCCAGCAGCCTGATATTAGCATTAGGGTTTCATTCTCAGGCTTAGAGTAGATAGACAAGTTGTTGTCCAGCACACAAATAGAACTGACTGTGATAATGCAGTAATGACTTGATAATATGCATATGTTCCTAACCCTTTGAGCCTGAGCTCGGGCAAGTG